>PVIR01018765.1:0-32776 GCA_004026965.1 Petromus typicus | reverse complement strand
TTCTTCCTGCCGAAGGGGGCCCATATTTATAACGCATTAATGGAATTCATTAGGGTAAGCTATATTTTTTGTTCTTTTCTGAATATTTAGGATATCAGTTGATTTGATTAAGGTCTGATAAAAGGTAAGATATACTGTATTTGAGAAGAAATACATAAAGTGATAAATATAAGTAGAAATTTGGGGTCTTATAAATTGTTAAAGACTATTTTTTCCTAGTAGGTGGTTTTGTCTGTATACATGGAAACATGTAGAGAGCAGCTGGCAGTCTTCAAGTGGGACCTGTAGCCCTTTACATACAAGGGGGATTTGTTCTGTTTTTGACCAAAAAATTTGCATTTTCCAAAAAGTTTGCAAATTCCTCTTCATGCTGTTTCTTTTTCTCTTTAAATTACAGAATAATACATTAGGCATAAGGTATACATATAGAAAATGGTATAGCTAATACCAGTACTCACCTCATAGTGTATTATATATTTTACATTGAGCTGCATCAACTTCATATTTTTAAAAATGTAAAATCTACATGTACAGTTAAGGCAAAAGGTTTTGGAGTCCTCTTTTGATCCATCCTCCTTTTTTCTTAAACTACTGTTTTCAAGTTGTCATGGATCCTTTCTGTTTATTTTGTTTACCTCTACTTCATACATGTGTACCATTACTTAATGCATATCAGTTTCCATTAATTGTGGTATTTTCTGGAGACAAGTTAACTTTTATTTATGCATGTTATGTTATTTTATTATACACCTACTACGATGTGCTTGTGCTTTTACTGATCGACACTGATAGAAGTTTTAATCCTCCATATTGCTGACCATGCTACAGGTAGCCTTGTTTTCATAAGTCTCCTTATGTCCATGTGTGATAGTTTCCTCTCTGGTATATACCACAGGTGAAATTTTTAGGTCATGGGATTTGTATGTCTTGAACATCACTAGATAGTATAAAAGTGGTCTCTGAATTTTGATGCCCTCTGAAAGGATGAGCTTTCGTTTACATATGTGTCCTGTTTGTTCTCTAACAGAGTGAATACAGGAAAAGAGGATTCCAGGAGGTCGTCACCCCAAACATCTACAACAGCCGACTCTGGATGACCTCTGGCCACTGGCAGCACTATAGCGAGAACATGTTTTCCTTTGAGGTGGAGAAGGAGCTTTTCGCCCTTAAGCCCATGAACTGCCCAGGACACTGGTATCAGCAGCTTGGAGTTTCTGTTAAAGATTTCATATGTTATAGTTAGTTTTAGAATGCTTTACTCTTTTCAAAGAATTTTTGTTAAAAAAACGCATTATGTAATCAGAAGAATATTTACAACATTGTTGTATTGTAATAGCTTCCATGCTTACTTAGATTCCCGTATCTATACACATTCTGAAGTAGTGTTCTGGGGTTACACTAGTGGATAGGGCAGAATGTAAAGCAGGGAAAGTGACTCGGGTGTAGCAGATTCTCTAAATTTTTCTTTCTTTCTTTTTTTTTAAATGAAGGGAAGTAGTGTGACATGCCTATAATCTGAATTACTTTGGAGGTTGAGGTGGGAGGATCCTGAGTTCCAGGTCAGGTCAGCCTAGACAAATAGTAAGAACTCATCTTAAAAAAAGAAAAATAAATAAGCCTTTCCAAAACTATGTCCAGTGAATTAATCATATCCTTGGAGAATATTCCTTGCCTTGGGCCCGTTGTACTTTCTGCCCTTGAGAGGTGAATAAAGAGCCATTTCTAGAAAGACTTGGGAGAGCTCTTGGGTGTAGGAAGTTCAGTATTCACAGCTCTTGGAGGAAGAAGAAATTTTGTAAAGAAACTGGATTGTATGTGTTAGGATGTCAGAATCATTTGAGTTCATTCTTAGTTTTCTTAGGTTCTGAACCACCTTCTTACTAACAAGGAAACTGAAATGTTTGGGGTCTGATAAGAGACCAAATCCAACTTTATTTTCCAAATCATGTGTGTGGCTACCATTTTCTTAATATTACTGAGAACTGAACACAGAAACAGAAGTACAACCTGAGCTATTTTTAAAATTGTTTTTTTATTTGGCTAGGATCTCAGTGAGTTACTAAGTTGCCCAAGCTGAGCTCAGACTTACAGTCCTCCTACCTTAGCCTTGCAGAATATTGGGATTACTTAGACACTACCACTCCTGGCTTCTTTTCTCAGTATCTGTTATTAGCAGAAATACCAGCTGTGAGAATTTGACTCCAGATTTACATGTAACGCATTTTTATTCTCTCTTAGCATTGTGTTACCATTTGCCATATCGTGCAGGTTTCTGTTAATGTATGACATCCAGGATATGACAGGTGTCACTCACATAGACAACTAGAATTGGATTTTTAAATACCTTTTCCTATAGTTAAATACAATCTAAAAGGTTTTATTGTGATTTTTATTCTTTGGTGCTGGGCTTTGAACCTCAGGTCCCTCATATGCTAGGCAAGCACTCTACAGTAGGCTGGCTCCCAGCCTTCTTGTGAAATGAGGTATCAGTGGACTTCCCCTTTTTTTCTCTCAGCCTCATGTTTGATCATCGGCCAAGATCCTGGCGAGAGCTGCCTCTTCGGTTAGCTGATTTTGGGGTACTGCACAGGAATGAGCTCTCGGGAGCACTGACGGGACTCACCCGGGTACGAAGATTCCAGCAGGATGATGCACATATATTCTGTGCTATGGAGCAGGTACGACACTCTGTGGATTAAAATACTTTGAAAGGAGAATCAGATAAGTGAGGGAAGCTGGGCAAGGTGGTGCTGGGTAAGGCTAGGACCTATAGCCCCAGCACTCTGGGAGGCAGAGGCAACAGAGTCACAAGTATGAGCTCAGCTTGGGCAACTTAGTGACGTAGACACTATCTCAAAACTGAAAAGGGGCTGGAGATATAGCTCAGGGCAAAGACCCAGAGTCCAATATCCAGTACCACAAAAATGAAAAAAACCACTATTTCATTTCTGTTTGTTTTTTTTTTTTAAGATTGAAGATGAGATAAAAGGCTGTTTAAACTTTCTCCATACTGTGTATAGTGTATTTGGATTTTCTTTTAAACTGAACCTTTCTACTCGTCCAGAAAAATTCCTTGGTGATATTGAAATATGGAACCAAGCTGAGAAGGTAAGTAGTTCTTTTAGTGTGGACAGTGTTTGACTGAAATCATCTGGTTCTGTTTTAAAAGCAGATAAAAACAGAAAACTGGAAATAGTTGCTGTTAGAGAAAGCTGATTTTATTTTCCTGTGTGGTTTTAAAGTATTATGGTATTTTTAGAATTGGTTAAAAGTTTTTTTTTTTTTTTTTTCAGTTATTAAATTGCAAGCTCCAAAGGAGGTTTGTTTGAATTTTAGGTAGACACAAATTATAAAGCAGAGAATAAGTAATTGTAATAGCTTTAGTCTCAGAGTAAACTGGAAAAAAGAAAGTTGCAGATAAATAAAAATATAATCATTTTGCTTTATCCTTAGCAACTGGAAAATAGTCTGAATGAGTTTGGTCAAAAGTGGGAATTAAACCCTGGTGATGGAGCTTTCTATGGTCCAAAGGTCAGTGATGAAGTATTTTGGCTAATGTGATTTTTATTTGTGAGTGAAAAGAGATTACCCACTAATGCAGTATTGAGATCAGCTCTCACATTCAGTCTTTGCTTTGTAGATTGACATACAGATAAAAGATGCGATTGGTCGCTACCACCAGTGCGCAACAATCCAACTGGATTTTCAGTTGCCTATTAGGTTTAATCTGACTTTTGTAAGGTAAGTTCCTGGTATTTCCACTGACTATGCTTCTCCAGGAATAAGGGATGATACTTAACAAATTCTTTTCTCTGCAGCCATGATGGTGATGATAAGAAAAGGCCAGTGATTATTCATCGAGCCATCTTGGGATCAGTGGAAAGAATGATTGCTATTCTCACTGAAAACTATGGGGGCAAATGGTAATTTTTCATTGCTGTTTTAGTTTTGTCTGATTAATGTAAATTGGCTAAAAGAAATGTCTACTCTGAACTATAGATGTGAAATGTAATAGAAAAAGATTCTGATTGGTCACTTGTAATTAATTACAAATATTCACTGAAAAACAAGCAATTATAATCTAACCCCATTTTTTTAGCATTTATACTTGGGCATTATAGGCATAGTGGTTCACACCTGTAATCCTAACAGTTGAGAGGCTGAGATAGGAAAATCAGAAGTTTGAGCCCACCCTGCACAAAAAATTTTTTAAAGTAGCTAAGGCTGTAATTGAATTGAAGGACTCAGTTCTACAAAAGAAGGGAGAAAGGAGGACAAGAAAAATGCTTGTCTAGGCTATGTGGCATATGCCTGTAATGCCAGCTACTTGTGGGCCTGGTAGGAGAATAGTAAATTTGAGGCTGATCTGGGTAACTTTTTATGAGACCTTGTCTCAAAGTGAGGATTTTTAAAAAGCCTGGAGATGCATATTAGTGGTAGTGTTTACTTAGCATGTACAAGGCTCTGGTTCAATTCCTGGTCCTGCAAAAAAAGGAAAAAGAATATTTGTTGGAGTGTAGAGAATATAGTAGTAGCTTAACCATGGGTTCAATTAAAAAGTAGAAAATTAGATTTTTGTTATTAGTAATTACTCTCATGTCAGAACTTGCTGTTATTAATGTCATATAATACTTTTAATTAACAACTGTTATCCAATAAGAAGCACATAGAATTTTTATTGCATTTCAAGCAACATTTTGGAAGGATTTTTATGGCCTTTTTTATTTTTTGGGGTCTGAGTAAGTGAATATGCTTTTTTGCTTAACTTTCAGCTTTGTTGATCAGTAGTAAGAAAGTACTTGAACATCTTTCTAGAGACTCATTTCTTTAGTTGAAGAATATTAAAATGCCAGGCTAATCATTTTTGGTAACTCATTTCTATAAGATTATATAATTTTTGTTGGCAAGATAGCCCATGACTTCTGCTTTACTTTTTTAAGTGTTTTATCTACGCTGACATGGTATTTAAAGTAGTACAAGGTTCTCAAATCCATTTGTAGTCTGCAGAAAAAAAAAAAAAATTACATAGAGGGCACTCAGTATTGAACCCAAGGCCTTCACACTGAACCACATGCACAGCCTTCTGAGTTTTTGGTTTTTTTTGAGACTAAGAGTCTCAGTAGATCACTGGATCATCTGGGCTGGACTGAAGCTTATGATCCTCCTACCTCAGGCTCCCAAAGTGCTGAATTACACACATGCACCACTATACCCAGTTGTAGAGTCTGATCTTGTATTGATTTAAAAGTTCTGTACAATATTCTAAATAGCCTAAATCTTGTACAGTACTGTCACATCAGCATTATTTAAATTTAGGTAATTCAGACATTAAGGGAAGTTTTTGATATTAATAAAATAATCCTGTTTTCATTGTATTTCACAAAATCAAATAAAATGGGCAATATCTCTACACGGCAGCTAGAGAATTCAGAGAGTCTTAGCTAATTTTTCTGCCAAACCTGTGGCAGATTGGAGAAAGTCTACAGTAAGGGTAAAATTCAGCGGGACTCCTAGCTCTTTGGCTTGATGTGACAGCACAATTGAAAATGTGAAAAGCAGGGAGAAACCGTGGCCCGATGTCTGCAGCGTCAGGAGGGCCTCATGAGGGACTGCTCCCAGGGAGAATCACAGTGGGACGGACTGTTTTGTTTTGTTATTGTGGTGCTGGTTGTTGAACATTCACCTTGCCCAGGCGAGATGAATGTTCTCGCAGTGCGCTGCGTCCCCAGCAGCAGGTGATTTTGTTGTTACTGTTTTGGTTTTGCTGTAAGCAGTGAAAACTTACTTTTGCAACTGCCTTCATCACCAGCTATTATCAGTGACAGTTGGCTGAATCCTGTTAAAAGGGTCTTGAATAAACTGAGGACAGGGGATGTACCCTTCTTCCCGGTAAAGAATAGATAATGAAATCTTCATCAGTACATGCAGTTACTTAGGTTTTGTCCCCTTCTCTGACAGCCAGTAGTAGCTGGTACTTTGTTATGTGATGTACTAAGTATGAGGCTTCATCTCTGTCATCAGTTTGTTTTGTTACTTGCTTGGCAATACAAATCTTAGCTGTAGATTTCCCTTGTTTATTGTTAGTTTTCTTCACCTTACTCTTCCCTTAATCTTTAGTGGATAGTTTAGAAAAACAGAGTTTCAAAGTTTTGAAAGTGACCTTTGTTTCAGGAAAATATACCAAAGAATAGACTAAGAATTATGCCGTACTTGACTGGTGTGTGGCCCCAATCCACATTATATGTTTTTATTTTCTTCTGAAGGCCTTTCTGGCTGTCTCCTCGCCAGGTAATGGTCGTTCCAGTGGGACCAACATGTGATGAATATGCCCAAAAGGTAATCCTTAAACAGGACCTTCCTATTAGTGTCTGTCAAGTTCTTTTTAGATCTCAAAGATAATTATTCTTGGGAAATCAAGCTGCTTATGACATGGTGAAGTACTATATGCATTTCCCACCTCTGATAAAGTCTATTGTAGTACCACTCTTCAAAATGCTTCTGATCAGAACACATGTTCAATTAGTGTTTTCTGTACACTTGTGTATCTTATTATTATTTTTAAAAACCAAGCCAGTAAATACCAAGTACTTCAGTATAATAGAATATAAATGTAAAAAAACAGTTTAAACTGTACTATGGCACAGAATAATTTTGTTTGATTTTTAATGCAGACTTCCTCAGTTTTTTGACTGTTTTTCAACTTAGTATCAGGAATGTCTTTGCCTTCCTGTCACAAAACTGACTTACTAATAAATGTATAAATAATTGTTTACTCACATCTTAGAGACTAGAACAGTCTGCACTGTTTAGTGATCCCATGCTCAAAAATAAAAAAATTACTAAATCATTGAATAATACTGTAGCAATCTTTCTAGAGCATCAAAATAAATTTTTCTCAGGTATTTTCTGTCTTTAATAAATAAATGAACAGACACTAGTTGATAGTAAACTAGTCAAACCATGACATTCAAACAAACTGTTCCTGTTACTGCATATAGTAATTTTATAGGGAGGCTTCTAATTTATTTCTTGGCAATCTTATAAAAGACTTGATGTATTTGTAAAAGAATTTCTTCTCCTTTGTGATGTACAGTTCAAGACAACTGATTAATTTATTGAATTCTCATTTTTAAGGATCTTCTAAAGCAGTTATGTCTCAAAAGCAAAATATATTTTTGATTTTTTAAAAAATGTGGACCCAAGTCATTAATTAATACATGCTAATGTATACTGAAGAGCATCCTTTTTAATCATTTGTGTGATTGTCCACGTCTGAATTCTGTGTGTTTAATAGGTACGGCAGCAGTTCCATGATGCTCATTTCATGGCAGACATTGATCTGGACCCAGGCTGTACACTGAACAAGAAGATCAGAAATGCACAGTTAGCACAGTATAACTTCATCCTCGGTAAGACACCTGCAGACACAGTGCTGACATCTTGGGACTTGGGCCAGAGTGAGTTGTGGCCAAGTATGCTACGTGGATTAAGTGATTCCAGAAGCACAGTAATTGTTCTGCAAATTGGTACTTTTGTTAAATGAGTGGCTGTTTCAGGTCAGTTGCTCAACAGTACATGGTCACTTGTATATTTTAGTGTGTCTGATGCTATGGGGTGGCTCAAGAGTCCCAGGATGTTTTCTCTTTAGACATCCAAGGTGAATCTTTCTGCATCTTTAGGTTAAGTCTCACAAAGCTTTATGTTTTCTGTTTTAGTTGTTGGGGAAAAAGAGAAGGCCAGTGGCACTGTTAATATCCGTACAAGAGATAATAAGGTCCACGGAGAGCACAGTATTTCAGAAACCATTGAGCGCCTGCAACAGCTCAAGCAGACCTACAGCAAACAGGCAGAAGAAGAATTTTAACAAAGACCTTTGTTAAAGATCGGTGATGAACTGTGTTTCCACAACGTGAAGCTTGTATTCCGGATGATGTCATTTCATACTGAACTTGGAATAGTTTGGCAGTCTGCAGATGGATGACTGCGCAGTTAACCTTTTTGATTTAGACACATTTTAAACAGTGTGTGTTGGCTGGAGTTAATTAAATGAACTGTTACAATTATCTTATTAATTATCTGAGTGATGGAAATAAAGCATGAAGAATGCTTTTAGTATAATATGGGAGTACTTCTATAAATTTAGTCAGTCAAAAATAAAACTTTCCAAGTTTGGTAAAAATGAAAGGAAAACTAGAATTTGATTATGGTGTAAAAATAAAGAAAACTTTCCTTAATGTAAGTTTCTTTGTTCTTTTTGGTTTCTTTTCTGTTGTCATTGTTTGCTTTGGAGACTGGGTGTTACTGTGCAGTTCAGTCTGGCCTTGAACTCCCTATGTAGCCCATGCAGACCTCATGTTGATCTCCTATCTCAGCTACTCAAGGGCTGTAAAAGCAAGCATGGCTGACTGGGCCTGACCAATGTGAAGTTTAAGAAGGTTCTGTATTTTACATACATACACACATACTTGGAGCTGGACTTTGTAGTTGTCTTGAAGGTCTTGCTGTGGAGCTCACACTGGCCTTGGATTTATGATCCTCCTGTTTCCATTTCTCAAATGCTAAGTTTATAGGCCCAGTGGACGCCTTTATTGGGGTCCATGGATTCTTTTTCTTTGGTTCACTGCTCCATGTTGATTCACTGGTAGCTTCTCAAGTAAAGATACATGGGGAAATTTTTAATAGTCCATGTAAATCTACCATGTTAGATAGAGAATTCTCAGTTGAAAAATTTTCTTCCAGAATTGGGAAGACATTGCTCTCATTTCCCTCTGCCTTCTAGTCTATTTGATAGGAATTCTTACTATTCCTATTCTTTCATATGTCACCTGTGGGAGATGGGAAGAGGATACAGCCAGACCCCTAGTGGCAAACTCCAGCCTCCCGTGAATTCCACAGCAAAAGAATTAACAACAAAGTTGGAACTTTGAGAAAAGGTTGAGCCCAGGCTTGACTCTTACTACTCCGAGCAGCGGCAGCAAAAGGCCAAATACCACAGCAGCAGAAGAGCCCAATCCCCAAGGTCAGCTCACCTGCACCATTTTTAGTACCAAGCCTTTACACCTGTAATCCTAGTATGCCAAAGACAGAGTGGTCCCACAGTAATCCCTGGAGCTGACGATCCCATGGGCCAGGGCAGAGATCCTTAAATCCCAGTAAGTCCCACCAAGTCTTAAGGCCAATTAGTCCTAGTGCAGTCATCCTTGTAGTTTAAGATCCCACAGGGTAGGGCAGACATCAAGTAAGTTATAAGTCTGAGTCAGTTGTCTGCAGTTCTTCAGTCGCCTGTCATTTTTTTCTCTAAAAATTAAACATCTCAATCAATGGATAAACATTTACCCCTCCTTTGATCTAGCTGCTGCATGATGAACACTGTTAGAGGCAGAAGTCATGTGCAGAAATTTCAAGAATTGGAGTCACTTCCAAGTCATTTCACCCGTGGTTGGACCACAGTTTATCCCCATGCGCCTCACTGGGTCTTTGCCTCGCTCCCAGAGTGGGTCTACAGAAAGCACAAAACTGATTCCAGATGTCACTTCTACTCCGCGTACTCCCTCACTCAGCGGACGACCAGCTTTCCTACTTCAGGACATCTACAAACCTAGTTCAGTGCTTCCCTCTTGTTCTTTTAGCAGTGACCCTTCTTTTAAGGCCAACTGAGCAGGACAGTTGATTGATGTTCCGCTTGACAATTTAACCAGTTGGGTAACCTTAAGTGAATTTGTTTAATTTCTCTGAGCCTCTTTTCTTACCCCATAAAATGTTAATAGTATGTATTTCATTGAGTTAAGAGAAGTCAGTGGGTTTTAGTTGCATAAGAAAAATGCTATTGTCATCTACTAATTTCATTCTGATAGCCCCTTTGTATCATCAGTTCCTCTATCATCGACTTCTCACCCTAAAAATGCAAACATCCTTTTCTGTTCTGTATTCTTTGTCCCTGGGTATTCTGACATAAGCTCTGACCAAAACATTCAAACAGTGTTTGCCAAATACTGTAAAGATCCCATATGGATTGCATTTGACAACTAAAATAATGGATGTGCTCAGGAAAACCAAACTAAGTCAGACTTGGGGTCCAGCTGTGGAATGAGGCTGTGAATGGCTGCACATGATGCGCACCCATGGGTCTGCCGTCACCGAGCAAGAGGAGGAAATCAGACAGTTTTGAGGAGTGGGCTGCAGGAACGCTGAGTAAGAGGAAGCAGAGTCTGCAGGATGATGAATGGAAGTCCGTGGAGAGAGAACGTGTATGGACGGTGTCATGGGGAAGGTGGGAGGGGAGAGGAGCCAGCCTTGATGTGGAGTTGAGGGTGAAATGACTATGCCGAGGGAAGTTATGAAAGACAGTGGGTAGGGGAAGGCAGAAGATTAGATTAGATTCACAATAGCCTGTGTAAAGTGACATGTGACGTCTTTCAAAGTATCAAGTCAAGCTTTCTGAGGGCTCACATACACAGTCTGGGAGAAGCCAAGGTAAACCAGGCTTCTCAAACTCTCGTAGTTTTTCATTTCTTAAAATACATTATGAATCTCCAATGATAGAATCCAGTGATACTAGAACTTTTCTCAAGGGAGGCTGTTCTCTGGCCACTACTGTAGAGGAGTTTGCTTGGGGAAAGCCTGAAGCACAGATGAGCAGTTGTGGAAAACCAACGACTGTCTTCCTTCCCAACAGCAGAGGGCAGCCTTGCCCTCCTTTTTTCAGATTGATAACGTGTCAGACGAGACTGTTAAATCACTTAAACCCCTGTTAGCTTGAACTTCTGGGGGAGTTTTTTCTATTCCTCCCATGGCCCACCACAAATCTGTCTCTCCTGTGACAGAAAGTAGCCTTTAGAATTGTTCAGATGAGGTGCCCGATGATGCAGAAACAAACTCAGGGAAACATATTGCTGACTTGTCCTCTTGCTGAGAAAGGTAATAGAATCCAGCAGCATTATTTTATCACGTTTCTGTCTTAGAACAATGCCTCGTGCTGGTCGTTCTTAGGCTACTTGTTACTGTAACCAGCAAAGGCAACTACAGGGCAAGAAACCGGAAAGGGTCTGGTAAGGGCACTGCTGCTGCCCTCATGGCTATGCAGTGAGGATGGAGAGTGAGAAAGAGGTGAGGGGGTGGGCCTCAGGATGGAGAGATCTCGGGTTTCCCTGCTTGGACAGCGGAGGGAGGAGGGACGCTGTCACCTGAGATGGTCCAGCAGAGCTCTCTGCTAGTTTGCCTCGGGGCCTACCACTCTCAGAGTGTGCTCCCAGCGTCTCGCACTGGAGTTGCTGGGAGCACTGGCTGGCATGCAAGACAAGCGCCTCTCGAGTGGGAAGTCTGTGGCAGGCTCGGAGGTCTCCACTGGAACAACTTGCATGTGTAATTCTCTTGCTTACTGAATTTTGAAAACCATTATTTTCAGGGTCCTTGTAAACATAGGGGTGATTGAATGGAAGAGGAAACTCAGGTTGCTTCACAACAGGATAGGAGCAGAGCGAGCGTATTCATATTAGGAACATATTTGATTCTATTTATTATTACAGGCTTAGAAAAACCAGAAAATATAAGAACAAAAGACTTGTAATTTTACAGCATAGCTTAATGCCGTTATGTTTTGGACTAAACTAGATAAACAGCAACAGATAAAACTATCTGAAATGTATAGTTTGACTTGATTTTTCACTTTTTGTTTTTTCTATCAAAAACATTTAAAAATCTGTAGACTAGCTTGATAGATGACTACTGCACAGTAAATTTAAACAAAATCCTATATTGGAACATTCAGCTTTCCAGTCTTCTAAAATTATATAGGGATTGTTAAAATTAGTTTATAAAGTTGTCTTTAACTACTACACTCCAAATCATGGCAGGATTCTCTCCATACCATTCTCCAAGTCTGTAATAATACACAGCTATGTGCATATTTGTGTGGCTTTTAAAAATAAATTTTAAGTGAACATTTAAATGTTTGTTTGAATTTCTCTGTATTTTTATTTTCCTGCCTAGCAGTGCACAGTGGTGAAACTCCCAGGTCAGTGAGTATAGATCTTATTCTTTTCTTTTAGAGAGACAGAGAGAGGCGAGTGTGTATGAGTGGCAGGGGAGCCCTGCCAGGAATTAAATTCATTATCTCACACTGAGCTTCTTCATCTCTTTCATTCTGAGACAGGGCGTCAGTAAATTGGACCCATCATGTCAAGCTGGAGGGGATGAAAAGGAAGGAGGAAAGGTAAAAAGAAAATGTGCTATGTGCATGTACCAACTCCCCATGAGGGATGTAATCATTATATACTAAAAACATGCCCTGATTTTTAAATGTCTAAAATTATTTTAAACTTACTGCATGGTAAAGAAAATTTACTTTTTTTGTAAAGTGAGGAAGAAGAGAATAATAGAAAAATAACTGAGTGATGAACATCAGTTTAGTTCAGCTTATCTTTGTACACAGGAATTAAAGCTGAGGGAACCTCATCATGCCAAATGGAACTGGCGGGCTTGAAAATTCAGCTGTTTTCTGCATAATCCTGATCTTGTGGTTTAATGGTGAAGAAGCTGAGTGTGATTGTCCCCATTTTGAATACTGGCCTGTTCTTTTAGGCTTAGTTTAGGACTTTACTCCAAATCAACTGCCTCTGTCATTTTCACTTAATTCTTCTAATTAGAAGACAAGAGGTTGCCAAGACATGGTTGTACCCAGAGTTTGAAGGTGTGGATGATGCGTTTCCTGGCAGGGAGGAAGGCAGAAGTAGTGATGTATGTGTCGCTCTCCTTTGTAGCCGGCTGTGATCCCAACAGAGTGAGTAATGCTCCCTGCTGGTTAGCACTGTTGGGGAAACACTTCCGTCCAGTTAGCCTTCACATCTGCTCCTCATGCTCAGACTCCCAAGGCTGCTGGACCTCGCTCCCATGTGCCTGGAAAATGGCCCAGTGCACTGCAGTCAAAAACAATGTGTCACCACAATGTGCCACATGGAGTTACTGCTGCAACAACTGACTGGAAGGAAACACATTTTTAAAATGAAATCATTTCCAAAAAGAGACCAGGAAAGCACCATTGTTAGGAGAACTTGCAGGGTCGTTTTAATGTCTTCGGGAAGAGTGTACTAGGTCAGTGGTTTGGGACAATGTAGACAGGCGTGACTGTAGAGGAAGTTGTATGCATTGTGTGAGGGGTCTGAAGCTCAGTCAATGATTCCTGCATGTGGAAACAAGATACATACACCCAATTGGTCCTCTGGAGAGCCAACCAAGGACTGGAATTTGAAAAAAAGAAATTCTATCTGTATTGAACACGGACAGAATTTTATCCTTGATATTAGTCTAAAACAATATAATAATGGTCTATATAGCATTTATGTTATAATAGGTATTTTAAATAATCTGGAGGTGATTTAAATTACAAAAACAAATGTACACAGTCCATATGCAAATACTTTGCTTTTTTTTTTTTTTGAGACAAGGTCTTGCTTTGTAGTTCAGGCTGGCCCTGAACTCTATGTAGCCCAGGTGAGCCTTGAACTCACAGCCATCCACCTACCTCCGCCTCCCCAGTGCCGGGATTACAGGCGTGAGCCACCACATCCAGCACTGTGGAATGTGGTACAGATTGCTGGTGGGCGTGAGTTACCACAACCGGTATTGTATGTGGTTACTGTGTACTGAACTAGGGACCTTGCACTTGCAAGGCAGGTGATGGAACCACTGAGCTAGATCCTGGCCCTACTTTGCCATTTTATAAGGGGCATGAGCATCCTTGTATTTTGATATCACAGGGACCCTACAGTCAACTCCCCACAGATAGCAAGAGGTAACTGTTGTGAGAGAGACTGAGAGCAGGTAGGGAAGTACTGATCCTTCTCAGCAGCCCCACACCAGTGATGCCAGGGGGCTGGAGGCCCCTTCCCTTCAGAGAGCAGCAGAACTCTCCTCCCAGTCCAGACAGAGCTGCAGACTCTCCTGGTAAACACGGAGCAGAGGTTGCGTGCTTCCTGAGCCAACTGGTTCAAAAGAGGACATGGACAGATCTTTGTTGTACTTTGTCAGTTAGATGACTTGTCCTTGTACAGCCCTCTAGTCAGGGAAAGAGGATTGACTAGGGGAGGTCGAGGCTGGTCTAATGAGTATAATCATGAGGAGCAGGGAATTAATTCATAGTTCTTCCAAATCATTCTTTGAAATCTCATTCCTATTGAAGGATACCTCTGCCAGTAAAAAGACTGATGTGGGTACTGTGCCTGCAAAGGTTAAAGCTTGATTCCAAGTCTTTTCTCTGTAAAGAACAACTGAATATTCTTGGAAATCTTTATCTAGCTGTTATTTGCTAAAGCTTCTTGTGTTTGAAACTGCAGAGTCCTAATTGGTTGCATAAACTGAAGCCTTTGTTTACAGAATCTGGGGTGAATAAATTCATACATGGACAAGTCTTGGCTCCTGCTCCTACCGAAGAAAACATCATTTGCATGGTGAGAGTTTTGGTTTGTGTTTAGCTGTCCCCTAAAGCCTCAGGCAGATGAGGTGGGATTTTCTTTTTCAGAGGCAGTTGAATCAGGAATCTATGATGCTGAAGTTTAGGGCTTGTTTTACTAAACCACCACATGTGAGTAATTAGTTTGGTGCCACCACAATCCTAGTAGTCTGAATAAGATTAAAGGGCAGAAAGATGCTGTCAAACTCTCCCATTACCTGCGGCCGTGTATGTGCCATGTTGTTTCCCTTGGCGATGTTTGTTCGCCATCACAGCCTCGGACCCTGCTCATTATGGACCAAAATCTCTACAAATTGTTAGCCAAATAAAGACCTTTCTCTCTAACATTGGTCTCAGGTACTTTGTTTCAGCAGTGAGAGAAAAGTAACTAATACAGCGAGTCTCATTTGCAGCTTGATTCTGTGCAATGTCACACACATGTGGGCAGAATGGTGGCCACTGAGTAGGAAGCCAGGGTACTGTCTGCCCAGGTCCAGCTCTGTTCCCAGCAGGGGTGATCAGATTCTCTGTCCTCCCTAAGCATCACTTTCATCTTCTGGGCAAATGAGGGATTCAGTTATAGCACCATCCATTCTACTGGAGCACTGGTTTCATCTTAAATACAGAACAGTGGTACTTTTACTAATGATACACATATGCTGAAATAAGCAAACAAAACCTCAGCAAAGTGGATACAAGGACATTTGAGAGAAAGATTGAATGTCTGTAAATGACAAGACAGATCACTGATATCCATCAGGATTCTAAGCACATCACAGAACAGGCTTAAGCCAGTTCTGAAAGGAAGGGACATGAGTATCCAAGATACTTGGAGTCTGACTGGGAAGATGTGCCAATGAGACTTGGCTGCAGATGGCAGAGCCAGGTCTTAACTCAAAGCATCTACTATGTAATACTGTCACTTTCGAGAGCTGGTGTCTCTGTAAGTGATCCACACAGCACTTGTACCTGGCTCAGTTCTCAGTCATCTCTTTCTTCCCAGTGAAAACTTGCATTTCTTGTGCTCCAGTTTCTGGACCAAGTGATGGGAGACTCTGTGGGAGGATGCATGCAACATTCATAAGGGGAGAAATGTCTCAGATGAAGGAACAGGGTTCCAAAAGCATAAAGTGACCAGAAAGCATGACAAATGTTCATGACCACTTTTATTATACTGTTCCATAGGCAGAAATCCAGGAGACTTAAATCAAATGCACCATTTAATGCACTTGATCACTGCATATTTTACCCGCACATCACAAGATCAGAGAGTCATCCTACATTAGTCAGTCATCAAAGTGTTCATAGTAAAGACTTTCCAAAAGTCCATTTCTGGGAAGTGAAGATTATTATTCTGGATGTGGCTCTGGAAATGGACAAGTTGTGTTAAATCAGTAATTGAGAGATATATTGGAAAAATTGGTTCAATGTGCTACTTAAGGAAGATTTGGGTGGGGGGAATGGTCAGCCATAGAGCAGTTGCTTTTGAAGTATTTTTTAAGGATCAGATTTTCTGTACTTCTAAATTTCTACCATTTCTAAATCACCTGAGATTCTTGTTAACATTCTAGGCTTTGATCTAATGAATTAATCTCAGGAAGAAACATGTAGAATCCATATTTTAATAAAATTTTTACATGATTTCTTCACCCATCAAAGCTATGTGGTACTGCTTTATATGAGAACTATACACATGCTGCAGGACTGTTAACTCTAAAGGCCAAGAATTCATTACTATAGCAGGCTGCTGTTTACATTTATATTATTTGCTGTATCATCTTGTTTACAGCAATGTCTACCACACATATTCTGGTTCACAAATTTGAAAGTGAAAACATTTTATTGGCATATTTGCATCACACATGCCTAACATTTCATAGTAGTCAATAGTATTTGTTATTCTAAGCTGAAGTTACAACTTCCTACCTAATCCATTTAATTACTGTCATTATGGTAGAACGATAAATAGTTCTTGTTTTTCCTCCTTTTGGATTTTAACTGCTAATTGGCTCTTTTTTCTTGAAATTGAAACATCACCCTTCTTTAAGGGAAATATTCCACTAAGTTTTCAATGAGGTAATGTGAAGCCAGCGTATCTCAGTGTAGTGTGCACTGAGAGAGTCTTGTAGTCTGTAAGACTTCTGTTTCAGTCACCTGGGATTGGATCCATTCTGCACACTTGTCCTACTGATGCTGCTTGGTCTGTACCAGCTCTCCAAGTTGCAGTTATCCTTATACCATAATCTTGATGAGGATAATTTAATTGTGTAGAAAAGACAGGAACAAGTTGGTTTCAGGCTCATGAAGAATGCAATCAAGTTGAGGAAATCAGCACTGATCCAGATTGACAGAAATTCCAAAGTGCGCACCTGACCCTGAGGAAATGATGTGGTGAGGGGAGGGAGGCCTTTCTCCTCCTGCCCAGCAGCTCACCAGAACTTTTTTAAAGGTTTTTTGAGACAGGGTCTCGCTTTGTGGTTCAGGCTGGCCCTGAGCTCAGCCTCCAGCTCACATCACAGCAATCCTCCTGCCTCTGCCTCCCGAGTGCTAGGATTACAGGTGTGATCCACCATGCCCGGCACTGTGGTATGTGGTACTGGTTGGTGCTGGGGTGAGTCTCCATGCCCAGTATTGTGATGTGGTTACCGGGGATCGAACCCGGGTCCTTGCTCTTGCAAGACAGGCGCTGGAACCATTGAGCTATATCCCCAGCCCCCTCACCAGCACTTCTCATCCCCTGATAGAGCCTGCTAAGGGCAGGGAAATAGAACCAAATTTCACAGGGGCTTCATCTTTGTTTTGGTTTTCATTTTGTGTTTTGAGACAGGATGTCTCGATGTAGGCCCTGACTAGCCTAGAACTGCTTTGTAACCCAAACTAGGCATAATCTTACAATTCTCATGCTTCAGCCACCTAAGTGGGATCACAGGTGGAATTACAGGTGCATGCTGCAGTGGCTGGCTATTTAAGTTTTAGAGATTAATTCTTGTGCTTATACTTGACAACAACTCTGTAAAAAAAAAAGGCACTATTACTATGAGAAGTAAAATTTTTGCATTGAGACACTTCCAGTTCTTCGGGATGACAGGAGAGCCATTTGCTAATTAGATTTTGGTATCTCCCTGACAATCTAATCATTCAGAAAGAGATTCCTCAAATAATATTGATTTTTTTTTTTTTCAGAAGCAAAGCCCTGCAGTGGGAATAGCAGAGTTTTATATGGGAGTAGTTATGACATAGTAAATATGAGGATATTCTAAAAGGTCAGGACAAGGAGAAGTGTTTTGTTTTGTTTTTAAGAATGTATTTTCAATATGTAGTCTTGATCCAAATTCATGATTGTCATGGGATTATAGGCCTGTGCCGCCAAGTCCAGCCTGACTGATTTCTTTAGATCCTTGTAACACTCACATTTCTTCCTGGCTCACATACCGGTAATTATAGGCTAGGACGGGAGGGTCACTCCAAGTTTGAGACCAGCCTCAACTATAAAATGAGTTTAAGGCCAGCGTCATGATCCTGTCTCAAAAACAAAAAACCCCAAAACCAAAATCAATTCATATTTCTTTCACAGTCCAAACAAATGGCCAAGGTCCACAGCTTGATGCATGTTAGTATGTTTTAAGATTTTCAGATCATTGTGGGGCTGCATTTTAGTCTAGAAGCTGTAAGCGTTTACCATTGTGTCAGAAAATGAACAAAACCGGACATGTTGTCCTATGAAATCTGTTAGCGAGTAACGAAGGATGAGGCGTATCTGATTCTTAGGGGAGATCTGAGCTTGAATTGTTAAACACAAGGTTCAAGGAAGAAAAATCAAGCTGATCCTACTCATCTGGGATGATGTTATGGTGTTATAGATTTAAAATGTTCCTCAGAAGTGTTTTGAGGTGGGTTGGGAGAGGGAGGTAAGTGGGGATATAACCTAAAAGAGCTTGTCCTGAGCTCCTTCCCTCACTTCCGGCCTCCTGGATGCCATGGGCAGCATTCCATTCCCATGCCTTCACATCATGTTGTTTGTACCATGGATCCGGGTAACCCCGGGCTAACCCCACTGGAAACTCTGAGCCAACTAAACCTCTTCTTTAGGTTGTAGATGTTGGGTATTTTGTCACAACTACGAGAAAGCAACTAATACGGAAAACTTGTACTGAGAATGGAGTCAGAGTCTTTGGTTTGGATATATGGACTGAAGAATCTCTAGTATGATGTGATTAGAGCCTGATGGATGGTTCTTGTCAGAACTCAGAGGACTGAAGTGCTGGTAAGCATGCAGACAGTGAAGGCCAGGCTCAGGAGGTTTTTAGTTGGCTAAAAGGATTCTATTGGCAATTGAATTAAAGACTATGCATATTGTACTCTGGCAGGTTTTTTTCCACATTTTGCCCACGTCCCTGATACTTTGTGGGCAACTGAGATTAAGGACTGTGGACTAGCTGATATGGAGGAGGATATTTCAGTGCAAACCAACAATCTGACTATGACAGGTATTGATGGCTGCTTTAAGCTATATCTATAGTGAGAATCAGAGGCAAAAAAAAAGAGCTGAAGAATATGAGAAATTTGCACTTTTATGTAAAAAAAGCACCTCTACAAGAGGGTCAAGGAAACTGTAGTTCCTTAAAAGCTTAGTATTAAAAAGAAGACCAGTAATTTTCATCAGGACAAAAGGAATGATGGCTGGAAGGAATCTCAGGAACTGAACAGAACCCAACCTTTTCAAGCTCGAATGCGGGCATGGGTAAACTCTTCTGAAAGAATTTGCTCTGAGAAGACAGCTCTGAGGTACCATATTTATTCAGGACCACCTAGTGAAGTGTTCTCCAGATTCAGAGATTTTTTGGGTCTCCCATTACAGTTCAACCCAAGAGGTCCTGGCTACTGCTTGAACTGGCAAAAGACCCTGATATTGTTTATATGGTGCTGGTTTTTTAGGTCAACAGAATGCAAGACTTGCGAGGTCTTGGAGTCTTCCATCAGCCTAGGAGCCCAGGACTCGTGCCCCTGAAAGGACGATGCCTGAGGCTGTGAGAGTGAAGTGAAAGGTGCAGAACAGACTCCAGGAAGTTAGAGGTGTTGGGAACATGGAACAACTGCTGAGGAAAGCTGTAGGCAGGGAGGGACCCTGCCTAAGAGAACAGCCATGTGGCTGCAATCAGGAAGGCCATAGGGCCAGGGCTGCCTAAGCCTTTCATAGTTCATACTTTATAACAACGTGCTGCAAGTGCTAGAGCCCAGTTTGGGTTATGAAAGGAAATAGATGAAGGTCTGGAGTGGCTTTAGGATGAACCAGACAGGACTGTGTCGTTCAGGTCTTGTAGAAGGTGTGGGTAAGCTGTAAGAAAAGGAAGTGGGGTCCCAGTCCCTAACTCCAGAGTGAGCAGACCTGAGACTGTAAAGGTCCCAATTTTAATACTGACCTTTAATATGAAAATATGAAAATCAACAGTCAAAACCCAGTCATTTATTCTGTAAAGACACTCACCAAATGGCTGATATGGGTAGTTGAATGTAGCTGGCAGTACAATGGGCTAATTATTCAAATGCTGTTGGAAGAGAGGCTTTTTTAGCTTTCTGAATCCATCATTTAGAAAGAAATCTTGGCATCTAATACATCTTTGTTTCTAGGAAGTTTCATTTTTAAAGTGCAGTGGTTAATGTGAAGAGAATAAGATATTTCTGACACTTTATCCTACTCCTGTGACTTAAATCAAATCTTGGAATTTGGAAAATATCTTTTCTATAGTAAAGCAAGTAAACAATCAATTTGCTGACCTGCTTTATCCAAAGGAGCTTGGCTTAAAAATAGAAGGTTATTCAAGCTGTTTCTGTCAAAGGAAGGAATGTAGGAGAAAATAAAAATGAGAGTTGCCATGTGATTTAAAAATATAGCAAATATTGAAATATTTCTTACAGTAAAAAGAAAATTGCCAGGAGTCCCTCTCAAAATGCTACTCTTTGCTTCCAGCACCTGTATCTCATTTTTCTTGTCACTTTCTGAAGAATTTTTGGAGGTCTTCTTTTACATGTTTAGCTACTGTGGGTGGCTACTTGGGTGTCCTAAATCATGTTAGATCATTTACACTTCATGGTCATTTTGACACCAAGGAAGACCGGAAGTTACTTAGTGCCAGGTCTGGTGACTAACGTGGATGAGGACGCATTGTAATATTTTTGAGTCTGCTTTCCTGTTGGATGACACTTGGCATCACTATTCATTGTTTTTTTTTTAACATAAAGTCTCATAAAGAGACTCATGAAAGAGGATTTCCAGAACTGATTCTGAAAGTAATAAGAAAATTGAATGCAATGTGTTGTTTACTGTCATACTTTGAAAAACTCAAATTGTCACCCGTGTTTCGATTGCCATTTAAACACTTTCGACCTGGAATCTCCTCCCGAGGATCTTGTGTTGAAAGCGTTTCCTCAGTGTTGCCCTATGGGAAATGGAGGTGGAAACTCTGGTGGGACCTAGTTGAGACGTAGACCTTTAGGAGCTTCCCCGCAAAGGGGATTTTGACTCAATCTCTTTGCTTTCTCTCTTTGTTTCCCATGCCACCATGAGGTGAGCAGTATCCTCTAGTTCACTTTAAATCCTTGCCATGATCACAAACTCTTGTCTGTGACCCAAAAGCAATGGAGCTGGGAAGTCATACAATGAGACAAAACAAGTCTTTTTCTTTATATTTCCTTATCTCAATTTTTTTTCATTGCCTCAGATATTTCTATGTAATAGAAAGCTAACCAACACAGAAAGGCAACCTTTAGGCTCCCCCACAAACTCTTCTATTCACTTGTAAAGAAGTGACTGAGGGTTTCCTATAAAGAATGGGCTGTCTCACTCGGGGTAGACTTTCCACTTACTATATGCAGAGATCAATAAAGAAGAGATCTGGGAATTATGCTACAGGCAACCTTCTGCAGGATTCTCCCTCAAGTCCTGCCTGTTCTGTTCTCTAGACAGGCCTTTTCTTGGGACCTAATCATACATCTGAGCTTGAAGTTCCACCTGACAGTAGTCTTTATTTCAAATTACACAGAAAAATAATACAACCTTTCAGCATGTGATTCACTTGTTTCAAATTCTATGAAAACCCCCAACTATCCCAAGGCTGAAGTAAAACTCCTGAATGACAGGTAGAATAATGACCTCTCAAGGACATCTGTGTCCTAAACTCATAACAGTCTGTGAGGGTGTTAGATTACCAGAGCAATGGGGAATTAAGGTCTGAATGAAGGCTGTTAACTAGCTGACACTGACCATCAATTTTTCCAGCTGATCCGAATATAATCACAAGCCACTACATTACACATCACAGAAAGGCCAAAGAAGGTAATTCAAATAAGGCAATATGAGAAGAGCTTGCTGTTGTTGGTTCTGAGGATAAAGAAAAAAAAGTCAGAAACCAAGGCATCCAAGAAACCTCTAGAAATGGAAAAAACAATGACAGACTTTTCTAGAGCCCCCAGAGGGACCATAATTTTCACCCAGCGAAGCCTGCTTTGTATTTTTTTCCTCCTTTTTGCTATAGGGAATCAAGCCCATGGGCATCCTGCCACTAAGCTACATCACCAGCCTCTTTCTAAGCTGCTAAATCAGAGTTTAACTTGCAATCCTCCTGCCTCAGTCTCCCTAAGTGGTGAGATTATATGTACCTTCACAGTTATGTTTCTAACCCATATAAATGTAAGGAGACAAATATGTGTAGTTTTAAGCTCCCAAGTGTGAATAGTGTGTTATATAAGATTTAAACTCACCTTTTAAATAGGAGAGTTAGCAGTATCTCTCTTCTGTTTGTCTCTTTGCAGCTCCACCAACAGTTGTCAGCTTACTTATCCTGTGGGTGAGGGCTAGAAGCAGCTCATGGTGCATCCTTTCTAGTACTAGGTGGGAGAATTATGAGAATTACTCAAAGCCATGACTATAAAGTGAGTCACTCCAGATTGCCTTTCCTATACCTCAGTATTGCCTCAGGCAAAGGTGCCTCTAATTAGACTTGCTACATTTTTCTTTGAAATCTAAAGCTGTGGCTGGGAGTTTTTGAATCTTGCTTTGAGATGACACATCTAGGCTTGCTGCAGTCAGCTGACAGTGGTGTCACCCAGCTTAAAATGGTGTAACAAAGGGAAATAAGGTGGTTTTGTTTTTTGAGACAAGGTCTCACTTTGTAGTTCAGGCTGGCCCTTACCTCTTTTTGGCTTGTTTCAAGAAAGGGTCTCCCTATGTCTCTAAATTGTCCAAACTGGAGTTGAACACACAATATTCCTGCCTGGGGCTCCAAAGTGTTGGGATTATAGGCACATGCCACCATAGCTAGCAGAGATGATTTTTTTTTTTTTTTATAATGAACAGACTCACTCACAGACCTTTGCCTACATCTGCCATAGGGTTTTAACACAATGAAAGGAGCAGGATATATAGGTCAATCACCTTCCATGTGGATACCCTGGCTGGGGCTGGTCTTCCCAAGAGAATAGAGTTTGATTCTGAGCTTCCTTCCCTACCGACTATTGCCAGTTTGATCCTCCTGTTAAAGGTATATGTTCTCAGCCTCTCTGTCATGGAGTCTGTTCCCTTCTCAAAGAGAAGCTAAAAATATGTGATCCAATTGCAGAGTCCTAAAGAAGATAGCTCTTTGTCATACCCAGGAAAATAAACCAAAGAGGAATTATTTTAAATTAAAGTGGTGTTAGAGATCACTTCATGTCATTGATGGAGAAGTGCATTCTTAGTCACCGTGTTTATATGCTTTCTGTTCATATCATATCTGACTGAATAACATCATAGAGGAAGAGTTGATCTATCCCTCTGATAAGTATCTTCTCCACAGAGCTCAAGTCATCACACTGCAGCTATACAAGCATACCAATGTTTATAGCAGCATAATTCATAATAACTAAATACTGCAAGCATCCTACATACAGATGACTGGATAAAGAAAAAGTAGTATCTATATATAATAGAATAATACTCCACTTTAAAGAATGAGAGATTGGAGACAATGGTAGGAAAATTGATGAACCTGGAAAATATAATGTTGAGTGAAATAAACCAGACACACAAGCTTAAATACCACATAGTATTTGAGTGAGGCAAAGTACAAAGAAAATAATAAAGGATCAACAGAAAGATACAAGGGGATGGATCTCTTGCAATAGGGAATTGGTCCAAGCAAACAAGGAGAAAGGCTGAAGAGGAGGGGAAGGAGAAGTAAGAATAAGGATATGCCTCAAAGAGGAATTTAGTGACCCCAGTTAATGAAAACATTACACACTATAACATGAGGTAAGATAAATAATAGTAGATATAGTAAAATGGGATAGAGGAACTGGAGGGGGAAAAAGGGAATTATTTTAAAAGAAATAAATATGCTGTAATATATATACATGACCACTCCTCAAGACAACATGAACTGTAAACATGTAGAAATAAAATAAAAATTTTAAAAAGAATGGCAAATAAGATAAGATCCCAGTTGTTGATTGTGCTAGTCCCCATATGATGGAGGTTTTGTTCATAAGGTCTTTTTCTAATGCAATGTATACAAGAGGTCTACCAAACTTATTTTCTAGCATGTTTAGTGTTTCTATTTTAATATTTAGATCTTTGATCCATTTCAATTTTAATTTAGTAAATATTGAGAGATATGGGTCTAGTTTTAATGTGTGGCAAGTTGAAATTCAGGTTTTCCCAGAACCATTTATTAAAGATGTTATTTATGGGGGATTTAGCTCAGTGGTTCCAGTGCCTGCCTTGCAAGTGCAAGGGCCTGGGTTTGATCCCCAGTAACCAAATACAACATGCTGGGGGTGGAGACTCATGCTCACCAGCAATCAGAACCACATTCCACAGTACTGGGTGTGGTGACTCATGCCTGTAATCCCAGAACTTGGGAGGCAGAGGCAGGAGGATTGCCTTGAGTTCAAAACTGATCTCAGGGCCAGCCTGAACTACAAAAGTGAGACCCTGTCCCAAAAGAAAAAAAAAAAGATATTATTTTTTTCTCAAGTCTGTTGTTTGGCTCCTTCGTCAAATATGAGGTGGTTGAGTTTGTCTGGAGTTATTTTTTCTAGATCTGCTAACCTGTTCCATTGATTCTTGTGTCTGTTTCTTTGCCATCACCATGCTGTTTCATCACAGTAGCTTTGTAGTACAGTTTCAGATTGAGTATAGTGATACCCCTACATTGTTTTAGTTGCCAAGAATTGCTTTTGTGATTTTAGTTCTCTTCTGGTTCCAAATGAATTTTTGGATTGTTTTCTCTAGTTCTGTGCAGTACGCTGTTGGAATTTCAATTGGGATTGTGTTAAATCTATATAGCAGTTTTGGAAGTATGACTATTTTCACTATATTGGTTGTTTGTACCCAAGAACAAAGGATATCTTTCCATATTCTGATATTCTCTTCCATCTATTTTTTTTCAGAATACTATAATTTTCAAAATGGAAGTCTTTCACTTCCTTTGTCAGATTGATTCCTAGGTATTTCATTTTGGGGGGGGTGCTATTGTTAAAGGAATTGTTTCATCAATTTCTCTTTCAGTGAATTCATTACTCATGTACAGAGGCTATTGATTTTTTTTATCTTTATTGGTACATTAAATATACACATCATGATTGCACTCCATAATGGGGATTTGTACCAGTATAAGACACAACTTAATTCTCATTTTTTCCCATAGCCCTACCCACCCTACCACCCCCCCATATACATAAAATTTGTTTCCTTAATTTTTTGTTACAATCTCAACATTGTCCCTATCACCTTATTTTACATTGAGCATTTTCTATTTCACAATATATAACATACAATGCTAGGACTCATTTACATCTATTGATTTTTGAGTGTTGCACTTGTATCCAGGTATTATTCTGAATTTTGTTATTAAATCTAGAAGTGTTTTGGTGGAGTTTTGGGGGTTTTCTGTATAGAATATCTATTTTAAAAGTTTTTTCATAGCAAAGGGAAATCTCCAACAGAGTGAAGAGATGACCCACAATGTGGGAAAAAAATATTTTACCAACTTTCCTCAGACAAAAATCTACTACATAGAATATAAAAAGAACTTTAAAAATCAGACCCCTCCAAATTTAAATACTCAACCCAAAAATGGGCATCTGAAATGGACAGATATTTTTCTAATGAAAAAGTAGAAACAAGTAAACATATGAAAAAATGTTCAACATTGTTGGACGTTCAAGAAATGCAAATATAAACAACACTGAGATTCTGCCAGAAAGAATGGCTGCCATCAAGAAATCAACCAATAACAAATCAACCAATAACAAATATTAGTAAGGTGGTGGAGAAAAATAAACCCTTTCCACTGTTGACAGAAGTGTAGACTGCTGCAACTACTGTGGAAATCAGTGTGGAGGTTCCTTGAGACTTTCACGGAAACAGTCTTTCCTGTGCTAAGTGGAGGGATGTATCTGGGGTCTGCCCTGTTTTCCAGACCCTTTCCTTCATGTCAGTTTTACAGGAAAGAGAGGCTGAACATTTCCCACGCCATCTTTCCTGTGAAGAGGGAGCTAAGACATGCTGCTTCTCGACTCCTGGGCCTCAGCACCCTTCTTGATGCTACTTCTTGGTAACCTACAGATGGAAACAGCAGAGAGCGAACTTCCACATGGTTCTGTTATGTATTTTCATTCTCCAATCTGTATGTCATGCTTGATAACTTTATGGAGGGTTACTGACTGAGTTTGGTTTAATTGAATGAAAGGAGGGAGCTGCTTGTGAAACCCCAAAATTCATGAATGATTCAGGGTGACCTATAATCAGAATGGGAATTGGCTTCTTTGTGAGTGAATAGGAAGGATAATTGGTGCCTTTGAGATAAGATTTGCCCACAGAGCCCCTCTGCCCACTTCTTTTCCTTTTCACCACCTCACAGAAGTGAGTCACATCCTTGGTAGGGGGCAGAGCTGGTAGGCAGGCGTGGAGGCTGAGGGTCCCAGGGTGGGTTGGGAGCATGTGTCAGAATCTAAGCTCAAGACCCATTGGTTCTAATTTGCTGCTTCCATTTTGGTCAGACAGTCATGGCTTCCTGGGCCTCCTTCCTGAGTGGCCTTCCAAGAGTGAAGGTCAGGGGCTGAAGCGTGCCAAATTTGTGGAGGCACAATTTTCCAGTTATTCATCTACTACATCATCCAAGATAAGTCTGACTCCTACTCAACTCCAGGTTTACTCTCCCACCCTCACTCTAACCCTAGCCCTCCCTCCCTCTCCGTGGTGGGGAATCTGGGGGCACTTGCCTCACTGTGCAGGCCCCTGGGTTAAACTCTCAGTATCAGAAAAAGAAGAAAAAGTCTGTAATATTCAGTACTGATACACTTTTAAAAACTTTCCATCCATAGCTGGTTGAATCCATGGATGTGGAAACTGCGGGTATGTAGAGAACAACTGTAGAGAATAAATATACATATGACAGGGGATTCAGAAGCAGATGATCCTTCTGGTGATAGCGCCTGTCCACCTGCCAGTCTTCTTAGTGCTAAGAGATAAAGTTCACCAATGCTGGTAAGTTCTCTTTTCCCTGTGTTGCTCTACACTAGTGGCTTGCTAAGGAGAACTTGTTTCACTTTTTTTTTTTAAAATTATCTTTATTGGTACATTAAATATACACATCATGATTGCACTCCATAATGGGGATTTGTACCAGTATAAGACACAACTTAATTCTCATTTTTTCCCATAGCCCCACCCACCCTACCACCCCCCCCATATATATAAAATTTGTTTCCTTACTTTTTTGTTACAATCTCAATATTGTCCCCTTTGCCTGCCTAGCTTTCTTTGTTTCTTAATCTTCTAAAGAAAGTCCATCATTGACTGCCTTGTTCCTTTGTATTTCTCAGACAAGGAAGATGGTTGGGCACGCATAGGCCAGGAGGAGTTGGAGGGTAAGTTGGAGCTTACTGAGAGTGGGGGAAAGAATTATGATCTGAGAAAATTAACCTCTTAGGAGGTTGACAAGTAAAGGAGAAAGGAAAGATTTAAAGAACTTCAGATATAGTTGCACTTCCAATTGGCATTCTATTCCTTCCCATTCTCCAGGAGAATCCAGCAAACCTGGGACTTATTTTCTTCTTGCTTTTAGATGTGGAGATATATTCCTTGGAATAAAGTACCGCTAACACTGTTACTCAGAGTATTTTTCTCCCTGAGGGTCATTTCTTTCCTCAGTACCCACTCACCAATGTTCCTGTTCCAGTGTCTTCAAATTATCCCCTTATTGATGTTTTGTGTTTGAATTTTTCTTTTTGTATGAATGTATAGGTTAGCACTGTGCTAGATGGCAGACACCTTATGGAAGATCCCTGCTTTAATACTTTCTTGAATTCATTGTAGCTTAAAGAGCCCTGCTAAGTGCAGAGCGGTAAGCAAATGTCATCTTCCATCATTGACTGCCTTGTTCCTTTGTATTCCCAGACGAGGAAGATGGTTGGGCACACATAGGCCAGGAGGAGTTGGAGGGTAAGTTGGAGCTTCCTGAGAGTGGGGGAAAGAATTATGATCTGAGAAAGGGAATAAATGCATCAATAGGGGAGTGGTGCAAACTCCAGGTTTTCCCTGATGCACTTTCTCAATCTTAAGTGAGGGGGGGTTACCTTTTTGTTCATCAGAGGCACCAGAAAGCATGGAGGACAGCTTTCACCATGTCAGGCCAGACCCAACCAGCTCATACCATAGCCAAGGATTATCTCCAGATGACTTGCTAGTAGCCCCCAGAGGCCTGTCTTTATTTGACCACAGTGGATATTTTCTCTTTCTAAGTTTGTTCATAGTATTAGGGATGAAACCTAAGGCCTCACATAGGCTAGGCCAACACTCTACCACTGAGCTACATCCCCAGCTCTTTTTATATTTTACTTTGAGTCAGGTTTCACTAATTTCCAATCTTCCTAGTAGCTAGAGTTGCCGATATTGCTGCAACCTGTTTTCTTTTCCTACTTCATTCTCCAGAGGTCATAAAGAACAGCCTTTTAAATGCACCTTGGAAGATACTGGCCTTTGGAATTGCATAATAAAAATATATAAATATAAACCTAGGAACACTGGTACAAATTAATAGTAATCAGGATTTCAATGTGAGGTTTATATAGAAAGAAAATGCTCTTACAAGGCAAGTGCACACCTATACCACTTTCACCTCCAATTCTGTGCTCCCAATAATCTGAAAGTTTAGTTTACAAATAGCTCTTTTGGTGCCAGAGTTGTAGCCCTCTCAGTAGTGAGGAGATAAGATGCTGAAATATTGAATGTGAGAGTGTTGACTGAGCATGAATGAAGCCTTTTGTTCAATTCCCATTAGAGAGAGAGAGAGAGAGACAGAGAGACAGAAACAGAGACAGAGATACAGAGAGAGAAAGACAGAGAGATAGAGACAAAGACAGACAGAGAAATAAATATAGATACAAAGAGAGATAAGAAAAGAAGAAGTAAATAAGAAATAATGCTGGTATGTTTCTTACCTTATACTCTATCTCCTTTGTCTGAATTCAGGGGGTAGTTTCAGTAAGGTATCTTTTCTCAACCATCAGATGAAGGAAGGAGTTTTCATTTTTAATGGTCTGCTTTTAGGTGAATCATAAAAACAATAAAAGCTAAAAAAAAAGCTATTAACTTCTTAGCAATATATAACATCCATTTTCCGATCCACAAGAGTCAAAGTGAAGTAATTTAATCTTATAGTACAAAGAGTTTGCTCATTGTCTGAAATCTAAAACAGATGTAAGACAATTCCCCACAAATGCAGTGCCACTTCACAGAGCCTCACATTTATGCCGGCCCCCCAAGCCTCCATCCATTGCACACCATTTGCAATTACTTTCACCAACTTAGAGAAAAGCGTCTGTGCTTGTTAGCTGATGTCTCCCGCTGTAATTACTCCTCATAAGATTTTTCATTTCCTGCGGCGACTTGATGGTGTTTTTCAGTAGGAAAGGATAGCTCTGGGTTGGCAGTAGAGACCAATTTGTCATCCTGAAGGCAGCCACTAGGAGGCATCCTGTATATCATTGGGTTCAGGCTTTTAATTCAAGTTTTTATTGGTGCATTATGAATACACATCAACATCACATTCAACATTGAGGGTTTGTACCAGAATATGACACAACTTGATTCTCATTTTTCCCCTTCTCCCACCCACCTTGCAAACCCCCCACCCCTACCCACATAAGCTTTGTTTCCTTTCTTTTATTACTATCACATTCTTTTTTCCTCCTCATTATTTACCCCTATATCCTTCACTTTTTTTTGCAAGGATACATGTTTATTTTAATGTCAGTTTAATACTAAACATCCATGAGGACTAAAAACGCATTATTATTTTTTTTAAAGTCTGTGAAAGAATTGAATGAAAGTTTGAGATTATGACCCTGTATATAAAAGTGAGAAAGTAACAAAGGCTGAATCAGGGAAAAGAGAGCTCAGAAGTATTCAGGTTCTATCAGGACAAGAAAGTTATCTCAGTCACATGTGCATCAGTCTGAATTAGCTAAATTGTACTATAGTATCTAAAAATTCCCTAAATCTGAGGGTTTTTTTTCCTTATTAAGTCTTTATTGGTACATTACATATACACATCATGATTACACTCAACAATGAAAATTTGCACAGTATATGACACAATTTATTTCTCATTTTTTCCCATAGCCCTACCCACCCTACCACCCCCACCCTCTATATACATAAACTTTGTTTCCTTCTTTTTTGTTATAATCTCATTATTTTTCCTCTTCACCCCATTTCACTTTGGGTATTTTCTATTTCACAATATATAAATACATTCTAGAACTCATTTACATCTTTATTTTCTTGTACCAGAGAAAAGATGCGATATTTACACATCTGTGACCTATTTATTTCACTTATGAGGATGGCTTCAAGGTATGTCCATTTAAGTATAAATGAATCAAACTTATTAATTTTTATGGCAGAGTAATACTCTATTCTGTAGCAAAACCACATCTTTATCCAGTCTCCAGTTAATGAACATTTTGGTTATTTTCAAGATTTGGCAATCACAAACTGAGATGCTATAAACATGGGTATACATATGTCGCTGTGATATGGATCTTTTAATTCTTCTTTGTATATACCTAGCTTTTTGAGGAATCTCCACACTGATTTCCATAGAAGTTATACAAGTCTACACTCCCACCAACTGTGGAGAAGAATTCCTTTTTATCTGCAGCCTCACCAACATTTGTTGCTGGTTAATTCTGAGATAGGCCCGGGGTTTTTAACCAAGTCTATGCTTAAAATGTGAGGTCCTATAGAAATGAGTATTTTGGCCATAAATGTGTAGTTCTGGAAAAGACAAAATGAGTAAGTTTGGGGAAATAGAGGTGATTTAGGAAACCAAGAAAAGCATCCTTTTTCTGGAATGCTCCTCGATGTACCTTGAACAGATTGTGTGGAGAGATCTTGCAGCTGGCCTCAGTGTGAGCCAGGGGATGGTACTCGATGTTGGACCCACTGTCTCCAAAAAACCTTACCTGGGGGTGGACAATACTTTATTCTCTGGGTTCTAGAAAGTAGTGTTTGTGTAAGTATTGATAAATTGTACTGAATATTTGGGATATTTCTTAACTTGGCATCAGTTAATTTAATAAGCATGTCCTTTGATCACATACTATGTGCCAAGCAGTGGGCTAAGCTCAGAAATAGTAATACAAAGCAGCATTTCCCTTTCCGCAGAGGACTGAACCCAGAGGAGCAGCATGTAATCACAAATATTTTCAGCAGTACTTCCTGTTCTTGCTTCCAAGTCTTTATCATTAAGACATTTAAAAAAATCATATTATTTAGAGTTGATGGGAAGGCAGCTATTGTTTAGGGCAGTTCATTATGCATCTCATCATTTCTGATTACGTTAATCTTATTCCACCTCCAGGATTAATAGCATTGGGATTGAGTTAAAAGTTAATATTTACCTGGCTCTCTTCTTGTGTTTGCTGCATGCATTATAGTCCATGCCGAATTCTCTTGGTGAGTTCTAGGTGCCGTGAGAGAATATGGACTACAGACTCTTCTTCATGTCTTTCTCATGGAGTGTGCATCTGGCTATGTAGATGTTCCTCACTTGCTCCAAATAGTTCAGGAGTGCTGGTGCCAGAGGCCACACCAGGATGGCTGGCATGTGGGTAGGAGTACAGCCAGTTGGCTGATGCCTGACACCAAACTCCAGCCAGATCATTCAGCCTGTTTGGGAACCCCTGGACAGTACCTCACCCATGCACATCTGCTGTCTTTGCAGAGATTACAGAAGCCATCACCAGTGACTCCTAGACCTGGCAGTTTTCCAGGAAGTTAGGAACCTCAGAACAGGAAGGGGCCTGGAGAGCTGACCAGTTAGAAGTGGGTGGTGGTTTGTCGGTGGTTTGTCCTGGTTTTTTTTGTGTGTGTTCTTTTTTTTTTAGGTTTTTTGAGACAGGGTCTCACTTTGTGTTTCAGGCTGGCCCCGAGCTCAGCCTCCAACTCACATCACAGCAATCCTCCTGCCTCTGCCTCCCGAGTGCTGGGATTACAAGCATGAGCCACCACGCCCGGCACTGTGGTATGTGGTACTGGTTGCGCTGGAGTGAGTCTCCACACCCAGTATTGTATATGGTTACCGGGGAATTGAACCCGGGCCCTTGCGCTTGCAAGACAGGCGCTGGAACCACTGAGTTAACTCCCCGGCCCCGTTTGTCCTGGTTTTTTTTTTTTTTGCAGGCCAGGCTAGGTTTCCCAAGGAAAGTCACATAGAGCTGATTTTTTAGGCTCAGAGTTACCGGTTGGTCACCTTCTCATACACTTCTATATTTTGTAATTTTTTCCAAGTTGTTTCATTAAGAACTTGAAACAAATGGAATCATCATTTAGAGTTCACAGGAAAGAAGCCACTTGTAGATAATGCCATCCTGCCCCTCCCTCTACCCCTTCCTGTCATGCTAATCTACAAGTGTGACAGCAAAGTACAGTGAATATTTAAATTAAAAATATTACAGTAAAATATATTGCCATTAATTCCCCTCAAAATACTCCCCATCACTTCAAATATACCTATCCTATCATTCTTAGCACTTTCTCAAATGGTTCTGGAAGCCTCCTTTTACACTTTTATTTGCACTCTTGTGGCTGTTTCATGTCCTGAATTGATTCCAAATATATTCCTTTCACAATTATTTTGACTTTAAGGAAGAGCTACAAGTCGGACAGTGCCAGACCCACTGAATAAAGTGGCGATTACACACCATAATGTTTTTATGACCCTGCCTTGACATAGGAAGGCACTCTGTAGAAACATTCACCGTGAACTTGAGCACACTTTTTTTTTT
>PVIR01018764.1:0-32933 GCA_004026965.1 Petromus typicus | reverse complement strand
CAATCTGCTTGTTCATATCATCCTAAGCATTTTCCCTCTGTTGACATGTGTACGTGAGGATGACCAGTAGTTTGCATGTTAATACTATTTGATAACTAAGTTTTCCCTCTGATTCAAGGTAGGCATTGAACCTGGTGTCACCACACACACACACACACACGCACGCATGCACACACACACACACACACACACACACACACACACACACACACACACACACACACACCATCTTCCAGCAGTCCAAGGTATTAGTTTGTGACGTCCTCTAATTTGCAGAGTCACGTATGTCATTCATTCCTTCTTTATTTTGCCTGGCTCTGTGTCCAGAATATTATTTCTATTTCAATGCCATGTTTTCAGTTCCAGTATTAATTATTAAATACCTAGATTCTCTTCATGTTTCATTGCTGACAGACTCAAAAGCCTGAATGCTCTATGGTGAATCCCTTCTTCCTTGACCTCATTGACCTTTATGACAAGTTTGGTGAATGGATTGACTTCTCTGAGTAGCTCTGCAGAACTGTTGAATGCAGAGTTAACTACAATCTGCTCAGTGTATCATGGAAAGGACAGCACTGAATGACATCTACCAAGGCCCTACTAATCTGTGGAAGGTGGAAGAGTAGACCTTACAAGATAGTGCTACCACACAGGGCAAGTAGCAGGAACAACCTGTGATCTGTGGGATATTCCTGGCACCAGACTCAAGAGAGGAAAATGGATTTTGACACACAACATCTGGACATGCATCACATGCAAGGCAAATCCTAGCATCCTCTACCAGCTCCACTATCAAGGAGACTGCCCAAGAATGACCTCAACAACATGAAGCATTGATTTCATTGAATAAAAATAAACCAGAGACCAACCACCCACTGGCTTCTCAGTATTTGAGTCTCAGAATGGGGGACAGGATATGCTTAAGGTAACATAGACTTCAGATTGAATTGAGAAAGCGTGTATTTAAAATCTGACTCCAACCCAATTGACTCTATAACATTGCTGAAATGGTTTGAACATGGAACTGTCCTTTCATTGCCCCAACACCAAGGGGGATTGGAATTAATTGGCTGTGTGAGAAGAGTTATTGGCTCAAAAGATGCTTTATTATGACCGGATATTTCACCTCTCAGACCACTATGGTTTCTCTGGAAGAGAGGAGAGGAAGAGATGGCAAAGACTAAGAAGCACACATCCTTCTCTGCTTGTCTCACTCTGGTTCTTCATGCCTCAGAGTCAGCATGTTTCATTCCTGGTGAGTCCAGATGATGTATGGTGACCCTTGGTAACATTGGAACTGTAGTCCTTGATAGGATCCTAATTCTGGCCCCTATAGCCCTTGGAATCCTGTTTCAGGAGTGAGTAAAACGAGAGAAATATTCCATGAGAGGGGACACAAAACATTTACAGAGCAGAACTGTCTTATACATTTCACCATGGCTAGGAAGTCATTTATTCGGGATCATAAGAATTTGACACTTTTATGGCTGTAATAATAGGCCAGATCCTATGCTTCCTTTTGTGAGTGGCAGGGAAGGGTTAGGTTTGTTTCAGCCCACAGAGAGCTAGCTTGCTGAGGATAATGAACAGGACTTCCTCCTGTGGCAATACCAAAACATCACATTCCAATGGTCTAGTGCTGAGGCCATCAAGCTCGTACAATATGTAAAGTCCTGAAAGCAGTTGGTAGTTTTAGGGTCCACATAAGCATCAAAAAGGACAATATTAAAAGACAGAATTGAATGGACATCAGAGTTAGTATCTTTGTGTTTTTGTCCTTCCCTGGAATAGGCCAAGCTCAACCTACTATTATGCATTCTCCTGAAACTGGAACTCACCTAATTGTCCAAAATTAGAAGCTATCCAGTATGTTATCAGATAACACTTAATATTGGAAACTGGTTCCAGGAAACCTCTCATGAAGATTTTGACAGTAATATTCAGCTGCATTAGAAGCTTTGCACTGAAAGTATTTACACCCTGCTCCATGACTGTGATTGCAATATTGTTGTGGTCTTTCTGTTCACAAATATGACATGGTGGACATTTGTGACCAGGTTTCTCTGCAGTCTCATAGGTACATTGTGATTCTATTGTTATTATTTATTTTAAGAAAGCTAAACCTCAGAAGACTCGTTTTCCACTGGGAGTTCAAAGTATCACCTCTCCCAGTTTTTCATGGCAGCTGGAACTTTATTATATAATTATGCTGCTCATTTGGAAATGAATTACTGAGTATTCTGTGAGCTACTATTACATACCATTCTTGGGACTCTTAACCTGAATGAATGCAGAAACTCTTGATAAAAAAGGTTGAGTTCCAGTGAGAATCTACAAGAACAAAATAAAAAGCAGATTTCATGATTTCAAGAAGAAATAAACAAATTGGGAACCCGGAAGTCCTCAGAAATGTGGGTTATTGCTTGCCCTGAAGGACAACCCCATAAGGTCCAGGCTGTATCTCCCTGTCTTGTACTCATAGTTCTGGGGAAAATGTTTAGATGTAACAGAACTTACTTCAGACACTCAGCACTTTGGAACTCGGTGTTCCTGTCTTGCTGCACATGCATGTGAACATATGTGTACACATGATTCCCAGGATGATGGAGCATGAACTGTGCTCCCTTGCTTCAGAGAATGGTACAAGTCTCTCAGCACTTTCAGACATATCCACCTACAAAAGTCTCATGTGTCTTTTCAGCATGTGTTTCTCTCCTTCTCCTGAAGGTGGGAGAAGCTGGGAAGGAGTCAAAGAGAGCCTGGCACTCAATAGTCGGGAATGATGGCCAAGGCCTGTTCCCTACAGTAACTAGGTTTCTATTGCCTTACGGGCTTTTTTTCTACCCAGGAAGGTCAAGCCTGCAAATATTTGAGGACCAGCGTATGAAGATACCTGGAGACCTCATGAGTTTCAAAGCTGGTCCTTCCACACTCTATATGGTGATAATGGTTGGTCTTTAGGTCACAGCTAGAGCAATTTCAGGAAACAGCAGGTCCATGAGTTAGCAGGAATGTTGGAAGGATTAATTTTTTCACTGCACAGGATAAGAATAGCTGATTCTGTGCTTGTGCTCTGGCCTGATGCATCCTCCCTCAGCATCCCATTGTCTTCTTGCAGATAGGAGAAATTCAGAAGCATTCCTGTCTGCCATGGGGTCTGCCTCTTTCAATATTCTCATCATTCAGAGCCTCTGTTATAGCAGAGTGGCTCAGGATGGGAGAACGATTAGCACTCATGTGTCCTGAGGGTACTGAAAGGCATGGGCAGAGAGATCACAAAGAAGATCAGGGCAGTATGGGGAAGGCAGTACTAGGGTCAGTGTAAAAACTCTGGTAATCTAAGGGAAGTGTAAGACATTGTTACTGAGAACCCTTGATCTGACAGTGACTGAAGGTCAGCCATCTCTTGACTGATCATATATTGCAGTGTTTTGTTTCTCTGAGCCACATGGTTCCACTTGCACATCCGAGGAAGCAGGTATCTGAAACATGAGGATATCTGTAGCTCAGGTGGGACAGAAAATCAGAGCTGATATCAAGTGTGATCACTATGGGTACAGAGATCAATCTGTGCCCTCCCAGACCTACACTTCGTGGCCTCAATTCCTTCTGTGTGTCTCCTTACATCTTATCGGTTTATCACCCCATCATTCAAGTGTTCACCTCCCTTAGGAATCCACACAGGCTCTCAGTACAGCTCATAACTCTGTCCTCAGCAGATTCAGCCACTGCCTGACATCCACAGTGAGTTTTGTACAAGGGCGTCCACATCCTCATCTCTGGGTTGTACTTCGACTTCTCCATCCACTTTCCATTTCTTTACAGCTACAGTTCATCTTTATCTGAATCCCACCACAACTCAAACTTGTTTTAATAAGAATAAGACTTGCTTTCTGTTTTCCTCCATGCCTTTCTCTTCTAGTCTTCACTTTTACTAGATGATTGTAGGTGGGAGCACCATGAGAACTGCCTGGGCATCTGATTCATTGGACCAACACTGTTTACTTGGAACCACGTTCTGGTCACCCAGTGCTGTTTTTGGAGTATTTTTCTCTTGTTTCTGCACATATATTCTCTGCACCTCTAATTGTTCTTAAAATTGTTGCAAAGCTCTATAACTTTAATAATGTCTAATAGGTTAAAGGCCTGTCTATTACATTCTTATATTGATCATTAAACTGCAATGATACCACAATAATAACAGGCAAGGAAATTTGAATTTCTCTGTCAGTATTTTGAGTATATGCCTGCATTAAATTGCATCATATGAATGAAAACGATTTTACTATGGGCAGGAATTTGAAGATCTGTCTTTCCAGTTATGGCTTTCCAGCTGCTTTCAGCTATGGAGAAGGTTGTAGCAACAGAAATGTAACTTACAGGTTGGAAACATTATGAACCTGACTCAGAGCCAAAACCAAATAGAAGAAATCAAGAATGAGTAGAATAAATCTGAATTTGCCCTCAGGAAGTAGACTCTTTTTTAGAGTTGGATGCCTAGGAAGTGACATGGAAAGCTGCAAAAAGGCAGAAAAATATTAGTTATCTTAAGGTTGTCCCCATATAATTTCCTTGGCTTTCCTTTTGATAATTAGTGATAATATGTATTTTCTTAAATGTTAGGAAGGATATATGTCAAGTGGAATATTTGTTCAAAGAATTGAAGAGATCGTGCTATTGGAATGTTAAATTTCAAACATTCAGATTCTAGTGTCTTTAAATAAAAATAATGTGCTGGCTCAACAGTCATATTCTTAACTTCATCAATTCCTTCAGGAGGAAAGACAGGAAGCCAGGAGGCAAGGAATGCTGAGGGCAAGGGAAATTCCAATGACGGAAGCTTCTCTTTCCTGACATTCTGTGAATAAAATACAGTCGTTAAACAGGACCAAGCCCCTGATCCATAAGATGAAACACAATAAAAATGAAAGAAATGGAGACAGGTTCATATGCAAAGGAACAGAGTCTGTGTTTCTTAGTCCTCATATTTCTGTGTGAATGGATTAAGAAATGTCTCTGGAAGGTGAAGGAGATCTAGCTGTGAAAAATCTCAACACATTCATTGTCCGGGTTGATTCTGCTAATGTGGCTGGTGAGGCAGATATCTGCTAATTACCTCTGCACTACATTTGTGTACATCCCTGAGTTTGATACCTGGGGAAAGGGTCGGATCACCCCTGCTAGATGAATTCCTCTCCCTAGGACAAGAGTATAGGAGGAGTTTTGCTCCCCTATGAGAGCTTCCAAACAAGCTGTGAAGAAATGTCTGGATCAGTAAAGAGGGTAGAGATAATATCATCACTGTTCTTTCCATTTCAGAGAGATGGTTCATAGTTCCTTGAAAAAGACCATCTTTGTTTATAAAGTTCGCACAAGACCTTTTCCCTTCTTTATCTTTGAGAAATGGTTCTATGCATTTCAGACTCAAAGTACTTACAAATGTTCATAAGCAAGCAGTTTCAAAAGAGGAGAAATAACCTTAAGAGTGAGAATATTTGTCTTTTTATTAGAAGCTAAGTATGTATTGTACCTTGAAATACGCTAAGCTCACACTATGCCTATACAGTGGAGATTCATCAGGTTTTCTTCATAGATGATCATGTATGTTAATAAAAGTAGGCCTTTTTTTTCCAACCTGGAGTTATTTCTTCACTGATTTCTGTCCTTATGAAAGGTTGTGGTGTTTGCTTCCTTGTGTCTATAGTTGATTTTTGTTGAACATCACATCTGTCCTTTTCTTTGACCACTGGGAACTTCTGTCCTACTAGCGTGATCCATGAGCTATTCTGGGGATGCTGTTGAATGACCTGGTAAAGCTTTGATCTGTCTGAGTGTTACTTTGAGCATGAGTTACAGAATCTGAGCAGACTTTGCTTTTAGAGAGTAATTCCACAGGGCTAACGAAGATCTTCTGAGGGCTCTGCAGGTGCCTCCTGGGGATGAGGCTTTCTGTCTCTGTTACTCCATTGATGACTATGGCCAGTGAACTGTTTTCTCCTGGAAGGCAGTGAATCTTACCTTCATCCTAAGAGGGGCAGATCATGTTCCAACCACAATTATTTTCTTGATATGCTGTTTTTATCTCAGGTGTCCACTGCACATGAGTATGTTTCTCTCAATCTGCAGCCATCTCTTCTCTCACCTTCTGCCCAGAAAGAACCAGCTACCCAAACTCTATGAATCTCCTTCAAGCCATGTACACTGAATTCTGGGTATTTTCTGCTCTATCAATCTGTTTGTCAAACTTTCTCATGACAGATATACTTACTTTAGTTTCTCTCTTTTTTACTTCCTCTCCTTTCCTTTCTCTCTCCCTTTGTTTTTGATTGATCTTGTAGAGAATCTGTTCCTTGATGATGCAATGTATATCATACCTTCCAACATTGTCCACAATGCTTTCTTCTCCTCATTCTTCTAGTGTGGTTCTAGCAGATTCTGTCCATTTCTCTGAGTCTTTACTACAAGCTCCCCAACCATACTGAAATCTTGCCTTGTTTTTCCTCTTCATCTCACTTTCTAGGATCTCTGAAATAAAATATTTAAAATCATCTCCCTTCTTTCAGGAAAAAGGACTACACAGGTGACAGCCTGAGATTTCTCATTTCCTTCAGTCTGAATCTTAAATCTTACATCATGCATATCTTTTGATCTTTGTACTTTTTTGTCTTTTGAATTTGTGTATTAACAAGTTTTTTGTACTACCTGTAAAATTCACCTTATTTTAGTATATAATCTTGGAAATTTCAACTAGTGTCTGCTGTCAGGTAGAAAAACAACAGCTGCGTCATAGAATATATTTAGTCCTCAGTGTTCCCTCATGGCCTTTGTACTCAATTCTCACCCTACTCTGCAAAATGGACTACTCCCATGAATCATCGAATACAGATAGTAGCCTTTCTGTTTCTCCTTCTCAGAGTCATTTAATATGTGGACACAGAAACCCAAAGTCACTTGGAATGAAAGTCTATAATGCTGCTGCTCACACAGGATACATTACTCAGTTCTGTTTTGAGTCCTGCAGCTCTCTCATGCACTAGTAATCAGCAGCTACTTTTGCATCTTTTCATTACTTCTCTCTCTCTGTCTGTCTAACTTTGTTTTATGTACTACAGATGGAACCTAGATCTCATGAATAAGAGGCACACTACCACTGATCTGTGCTGTTGAAAGCCCTGTCTTTCTTTGGACAGTATTACCCTGCAGATGATACTTCTTTGCATGAATTTATGTTTTTCTCATTTGTTACTTTTGTGGTATACTTGTGTCCTGGAGCTATGACACTTTTTATTAATGTCATCCATAAAATTACACAGATAGGATCAATGTACAAAATGGGTCTACAATCAAAAGAACAGTGGACAGCCAGTGATGTCACTCAGTGGTTCTGGTGCGTGCCTTGCAAAGGAAAGGTGCAGAGTTCAATTCCTGGTAACCATGTTCAAAAATGCTGGGTGTGGTGGCTCAAGCCTGCAATCCCAGCACCAGGGAGGCAGAGGTGTAAGAACTGCTGAGTTTGAGGCAGAGTTCAGGAAGAGCCTGAACTACAAAGCAAGACCTTGTCTAGAAATAAAAAATGAAAAAATAAAAAAGATTAGGGAAATAGCATGAAAACAATGACATAATGAAAAGAGAAGCAAATCAAGACATACAGTAAGCAATCTTGTGCTCTGGGACATTGACGTAAATATAATTGATACCAGCATTCAGCGGTTTTATTGTGGGATTGTAACAGATAAACCAATCTAATTTTACTTTTTTTTCTCAATAGAGTATCAATAGTGACTCAAAATCATTTTCAAAATGCGAGTTAATACTAAGTGAGGGATAGTTCTGAATGTCATCAAAAGGGTAACTGCTGGAGATATGTTATCACTGTCTGAGTTGTACAGAAATGACTATCCTACCTGAGAAGATAAAGAAATGCCTTGGTTTATAAATACTTCTGTCTGGAAACAGTTTATTTCACAAGTAGAAGTATCCATCAAAATTTTTCTAAGGTTCACGGACTTTTCATCAGTTGATGTGCACAACTGTGTCCGGGTTTCCATTTTGCACATTAACGTGTGCATCTTCCCAAGAATCAAGGATCAAATTGAATTCATGTACTGAGTTACCACAGTACTTCATAGTTTTATCCGAAAGAAAATTTATTCCTCTTAAGACAGCAGAAACATTGCTTTCACTTCAGTTTCCATTTATTATTTCCCAAAGTTATGTGTAGTAGTTTTTACAGCACAAGTAATCTTCACATTTCTTTATTTGCATGTGTGTATATAGAATTTTGCATACGTTAATATAGGGAATAATACAGTCATCCCATTACTGGTAAATAATGCTGCAAAACCATTTGGTAGTGAAGATGCAGCTGGTGTTTATTTCTATGAGTTGCTACACTGTATTCCACCACTAAAGCACAGAACTACCCTTTTTGATCTAGGTTGCTACATGAGAAAACATTCCAATGATCTAAGTGTTTCCTAGAGCTGTGATTTAAACTTAACGTTTTGGTAACTATGTAAAATTCATATCACTAAAGTTATTTCATATTTTCCAATTAGCAAATTCATTTTTTTGTAAAAGTACTGCTCAAGTTTCTTTGTGCTGTAGTAGAAAGGCAGTGCATGCAGTATATGTAATGTCATCAACTTTTCCCGACTTAAACATTTTAGAAATGACCTATAAGTGACCAGTAGTGGGAGACTAATGTCCGTCATTATGTGAAAAGCTATAATTGGCCTTGAATGAAGTATGGAGTACAGAAGCCCTCCCAGGAACACTAGTAATGTCAGTTATTAAAGGATGTTGCCTACTGTACAAAGTCTCAATGAAATAGACTGGACACCTATCTCGTTTTGAATGGTGTTTAATTTAATATGATATAAAACCATGCCATAAGTCTTCACAGAGAAATCAGGGGCCAATGATGTATCTCCGGAAATCATTGGCTTGAAAAAAATATAATCAATAAAATCCACGATAGAAGTCTTCTTGACCATGACAGACTCCTTATGTCACACCTTAATTGCATAGATAAGTTTAGTTGCCTTGATCCCCACATCAAACACTTCTCAAAACCAGATTGCTTATTGAAAAATTATAAGACCAAGATTTTCAACATAGCTAGAGAAGCACTGCACTTTTTCATTTCTGTGGTGCTAGACATGAAACCCAGTGTTGTGTACATGATACCCACGTGCTGCACCACAGAGCCACATCCTGACCTCCTAGTACAATTGCTGTCCTGAAGAAAGTACAACAAATTAAGGGCTGTTATGAAAGTGACCATGTTTCTAGTGTTCTCAGGTTACCCAGAGCCAAGGAATCCCATCCCTATCACGATGATATTGGAAGCAGCCATTTCCAAGACACTGCACCTGACATCTCTTAGTATATGTACACAAAGTCTAGAGATACAAAGAAAACTGGATGGAGAAAGATCTTCTGAAAGCTGGATAATCACAGCACTAACTTGTCCCTAAATACATTATGCATTGCTCTGCACTGAAGAGTACCACTTAGCAAAGAGTAGCTTCCTCACAGTTTTGATACATAGGTCTCATATTATCCCTTGAGTGTCCAGTGAGGACCCATAGAATGTCATTGTGCCATAGATTGGTGTGAGCCTGTCTTTTATCCTTTTAAAAGCCCTTCCTTCTGTTTCTTCATCTATCCACATATACCTTCCATTTACTTTTGTCTTATTCTGTGTTTCGCTTTCCCGAAGAGGACAAGACCTGCCCTAAATCCAAGTGTGCTGTTCAAAACATATGAAACACTTTAAGGAACATGTTACTCAGAGAATTAGAGCTCCTGAATAATTTGCTTCCAGGACAGTGAGTCATGGTTGGCCCTGCCCTGCTCCCCGACATAGTGTGTACATAGATAGAGGGACACCTTCCAATCAGGAGCGCCAGGAGCATATAGCCCTACATAGAAAGATGGCGACTCAAGTTATTCCAGAAGGCCTCTTTGCCGTTCTGTCTGCCCTAGGCTGTCTAGAGCAGTAAATGCCCTCATTGCCAAGGCACAGAGCCTTGTAACGAACTGCCAGACTCTCTTTGCTACGAAGGTTCTCCGGTCCGTGGGTGGGCTGAAATGTGCTGCGGGAATCCACAACTGGCTGGTGCCTAAGGCTGAGTACCCATCTGCGCAGGCGCGGTGAGCGTCACCTGTTGCATTGTGACTCAGGTCATTGAAGTGTTTGTAATGCCCGATATTCCCCTGCCAAACACTGGGCAGGAGGTCTTCATGGAGCCGCGGAGGTTTAGGAGAGTCAGGGAGATTCTTCACTACCTTGAGAGCGACCCTGACGATGTGGATATCGATTTTGAGGGGATAGAAGAGACCGAAGGTCCTATATTCACTTTAAGTGATGACGATACAGACTCTGTAGATTCATGTGCCTGGGAAATACCAGTTCGCCGGGAAAGAACACCCTCGCCAGCTCCAGTTCCCTGTAGAATCGCTTGGGACATATTCGAAGTCTTTCCTCGGAAACCGCTAGAATAGTATCCTTTCTGAGGGTCAGGCTGGAAGGACCAGGACAGGCAGGGGGAGGGTTGAGGCGCACAAAAAGGGGTATCATGTGGGAACAGGAAAAAATTCTGGGCACTCAAGGGGCTGGAGGAGGCATTCAGGGTTGGAGTGTGCAGCCAAGAGGGGCAGTGTGGATTCAGGTGGGCTGCCAGGAGGGGCAGTGTGGTCTGTGGCGAAATCCTGGCATGGCCAGGGTGGACAGGTTGAAGGAGGACACCATGTCCGGGGTCTGTGGTGCCCGAGGGACACATGGCCTTGGGAGAACGTTGGTCTCAGTGACAAATTTGCCTTAACCAAGTCTCCACCAGTACCCTGACAGTGACTTTCTCCGATCCCCAGGATGCGGAGAACATTAGTTCCACACTGGCCCCAGTGTGCCAATCACTTGGAGAAGAAGTTCACACAGAAATCACAGTCGACGAGAATGTCCTTGATATGTAAGTTTGGAAGAGGTCCACTATGTGGAGGTGGCAGCGGGTGTCTGACATTATTTCTGTCTGACAGGACAGATATGGAGACATGTTAAGACCCCTAATTTTTAGTATATCTGACACTTGGTGTGCAGGGTTTATTGGGCCCTGACCTCGGGGCTCAGGAAGCCACAGGCAAGAGGACTGGGTGATGGGGCAGGAGAGGTAGAGGGGGAGACACTTCAACATTTTTGTGTGATTTTATTTTTCTTGTTTTTAGTGTACTAACTGCAGAAGATTGGTATGTTTTCAAAGTTTCTGTGGTCTTACTCCTGGAGAAAGTATCTGCATTGATACCAATATTTAAGGATTCCCAGATTTAGTTTCTCCACAAGCCTCAGCTACCAAAGAAGATTCAGGTTTCTTCATCTATCCTCCACTGTTACCAGTCCATCCTACCAAGTACAGGAACTTCTGACATGATATCTCCCTTTATTTTATTCTCTAGACTGCTCTGTGCTGCACAAATGTGTCTTCCCACTAAAAATAAAATTAACATCTGTGCTATCTCTGAGTTTGTTTTCAGCTATTGCTCTTCCAGATTTCCCTGCCTTTGTCCTCGGGAGAAGAGAGCTTCTGGGTTTAAACAGACAAAGTAATTGCAGACCAATTGAGAAATGGAATAACATGGGCCAGGGATATAGCTCAGTGGGTCTGGCGCCTGTCTTGCAAGCACAAGGGCCCGGGTTCGATCCCCAGTAACCAGATAACAATACTGGGTGTGGAGATTCACCCCAGCAGCAACCATTACCGCATACCACAGGGCTAGACGTGGTGGCTCATGCTTGCAACCCCAGCACTCGGGAGGCAGAGGCAGGAGGATTGCTGTGATATGAGTTTGAGTTTGAGCTCAGGGCCAGCCTGAACTACAAAGCAAGTCCCTATCTAAAAAAAAAAAAAAAAAAGGAACAACATGAAAATCAGCTGTCTTTCAATTGACATTAAATATCATCACCATTTTAAAACACATCTGCAGTGGGACTATTGAATTCAAAAGGGGAAAATACAGTAATTGCATGAATGTAAATGATTTTCTATGCAAGTGAAATATTTGATTTTGCTTCACATATTCCCATATCACATGAGCTTGACATCTTTGTTCAAAAGACTCACAATCATGTGATTGAATGGAGGTGAAATACAAACACAATAGTGTATTAACTGCATATTCAATGAGTATTTCTCCGTGGTCCCACAGTCCAGGATGTGTGAGGATACAGCCAACTATTGTATATCTCTCTCTGTGTACCTGTTATGGTTTCTTTAACATTGTCTCTTGACCATTAAAATTTTTTTTGAATTATTTGTTCACTTACTTAGTTGTGGCTGTGCATCTAAAGGACAGACTTTGTGTCCAGGAATTGTGTTCTCCCATGCTACTTTGCTCACACCCGTGGCACTGTTTTGTCACTGGGCCTATTTCTTACTACAAAAACAAATGTACAGAAAAAAATAACAAAACTTAGCTCCTTACCTCACAACACAACAGTAACCAAGCCAGAAAGCCTGGAGAACAATTCTGTGACTTACTTTCCCTGAGTCTGATCAGTGAAGGAAAATTGTGGGATAATGAATTGAGTATTGGGAACAGGATGTTTAGACTGTTGGGAAAAAATACTGAGCAGGAAAATCACCTGGCAGAGCAGGCAGAACAGCTCTGCACAACACTAGAAGGCAGCATTAGTGTCGAGCACACTGGGGTGCACATCACTGGCACTCTTTCTCCTGAGATACACAGTCCAGGGCAGCAGGAAATCTCCCCCTCTCACCCAGCCGGAAGGAGAAACCCAGCCCATGCAGAACTGGAAAGAAAGACAGGACAACCTCTCACTCACTCAGTGTGTCCCCTTGTTCATGGTGACAGGGTGACCATATCAGTATGAACAGCTGGTGTTATGGTCCCAGTCTGTGTTCTCACAGTAATAACACCCTGCTGTGCTGAGTGACCCTGAAGTCATGATCTCCTCTCTGAGGGTCTAGTGAAGGTAAATGAGGCCTTGAGTTTGGGGCTCTGGTACCATACAGCTGTCATCTTTTAAAGACAAGAAGGGACTGTGATGCCCCTTCAGGGCCCATGGACTGGGGAGGGACCCTTGCGGACAAGGCAAGAAGGGCCTGACTGTCAGCCAGGAGTGGAGCTCTCAGCAGAAAGAAGTTAGCCGCACTTGCATGATGAACTCAGAATTTCAGGGTCAGTAAAAAAGGAAGTTTCTTGTGTTTGAGTCAACCATCCAGGGTGTTTGTTATGACTGTCTGCACAGACTAAATTCCATTTATACATCCAAAGGAAAATGAATGCATCATTGGTGTTTTAATTTTGAGTTTTATATGTTCTTATTTACAGTGCACAATGATCAGCATACTTGAGGGAGGTTCTCCATGTATACACAGCACCTCTTTCATAACAGAAGCAAGTTTTGCCAGGTTGGGGGAGGATTTCACTGAAGTTGGGCTTCTGTCTCCCACAGAAAATAGAAGATTGGGGAATTATCTTCCCTGACATTTACATTTCAAATAAATGGTTCCCAAATCTTAGAAAAAACACCTTACTTGTTCAGCATGATAAAAAATAACCACCTTCTCCTTCTTTTTTTTTAGCTGAGGGAAATATGTATAATAAACTTTTCAGACCCACAGAAATACCTTAGTTTCTCTCATTTAAGTTTTTTTTTTTAGGTATAGTAATCTCTTGCACAGTGAGAATTAAACCTCTGAGTCTTAATTGGCATCTGTCCTCACAGCGGCTCTGTAGGATATATTATACAGATTTTTGCAACCTTACCAAGCTCACACTATGAAAAAGCAGTGGAAATTCATTAGGTTTTCTTCATATTCGAAAATGTGTGAAAATAGAGGCAGTCATTTCGCCTTCCTTTCTAATCAGGATGCCTTTTCTTCTTTGATCTCTGTCCATTTGAAGAGTTTCACTTTTAACTTAATTGAGTTTACTCATACATTTCAGGTATACATTACAATCACATTCATCATTATGAATATGTATCTGTGTGTAATATACAGTGGCATGACAGTGTTGAAGGGAGGGCAAAGAAATGTGAAAAAATAAGAATCAAAATACATCATGCACAAGCTGAATTCTGATGCTTCCTTGAGTCTCTAGAGGTTTCTGGTTGGATGTCATGTCTACACTTTTTCCTGTCCACTTTAAACTTCTGCTCTGTTATAGGATTTACAAGTTGTTTCAAAGATGTTGTGGGAAGACCCGGTAAAGGTTTGACCTTTCTGAGTGTTGTTTTGAGAATGTGGTGTGAGGAACCAGAGCAGCTCTTGCTGTTAGAGAATTGTTTCCACAAGGTGCAGGAAGGACTTGCTGAGGGCCCTGTGGGTGCCTCCAGAAGTATGAGGACTCTGTGCTTTTCATTGCCATGTGTGGAATGGCCTATGATCACTTCTGTCCTGGAGAGCTGGCCTATTTGGCTTTCATCTTTTAGGGGCAGATCATTTTTCAGGCCACAAGTGGCTTCCTCACTTGCTGTTCCCATCTGAGTTCTCTGAATCCCAAAGGGGACCCAGTGGGGAAGGGGAAGGTTCTGTCCCTCTGCAGGTCTCTCTTCTCTGGCCCTCTGCTCTTAAAGCACTGACCAATCATCTCTCTAAGTCTTAGTATTTAAATAAACAGCTATATATGTTCTTATAGGTATACCACTATAAAAAAACTAAATATGCAAATAAGTTCTAGAATTGTATGTTATATATTGTGAAATAGAAAGTGCTCAAAGTAAAATATGGTGAAGGGGGAAAAATAATGAGATTATAACAAAAAAGTAAGGAAACAAATTTTTTCTATATGGGGGGGTGGCAGGGTGGGTAGGGCTATGGGAAAAAATGAGAATTAAGTTGTGTCTTATACTGGTACAAATCCCCATTATGGAGTGCAATAATGATGTGTGTATGTAATATACCAATAAAGATTTAAAAAATAAAATATAGAACAACAACAACAAAAAACTACTAGTATGCAGTACTTGGGCCTAGAGATTACTGCGCCACCTTTAACACTTATTGAAAATATGGTCTAAATTGATTTCTGTCTTTTTTCTTCTCTTAGAGTCAGCATACACCAGATTTGTGACATTTTCATATGACATACGAAATACTGATACATCATGTTTTTTCCTTGTGAAAAACATCTACAATTTGCAATCTAGTGTGTTCAACCGATAAGTAGGTTTGAATGTGTTATAACTAATATTTTACTTCAAGAACTAAAAGGAGAATTCCAATAAAAGACACTATGTGGTGGACTATATATATATTAAGTTCGATTCCCTTATACTGTGCAGAATATAAAAAATCTCAGAGCATCAGACTTTGAAGTTTAACCCTTTACAATCCCCTTATGTTTCTACAACTTCATTCTATGAGAAAAAGAATAAGTGTTTTATTTGTTTCATTCCAAACAAGGCACAATTTTTTCTCAATTGTTTTCATACTGTTTCAGTTATAGTTTTGACTTTGTATATTTACATAAATACAGTGCTTAAGAACAATGTTTACAAAAATTGCTAAATTTATAAATATGTTGTCTTAAAGTGTATATTTGTATCATAGAGGTAAGATTTTGATGGTTAAAAACGAAAATGAAGGACAATGTATTTAGCTCAGTGGTTTTGGTGCCTGCCTTGCAAGAGCAAGGGCCCATGTTCAATCCCGGGTAACAACACACAGCATTGCCAGCCAGCAGCAATCAGTACCACATTTCACAATACTGGGAGTGGTGTTCAAACTTGTAATCCAGCACTTGGGGTAGGCAGACCCTGGAGGATTGCTAGGAATTTGAGGCTTGCCTGAGCTACATAGTGGTCTTTGGGCCAGTTTGAACTGCAAAAGGAGAATTTGCTTCCAAAAAAAAAAAATCAGTGGGGAAATATGATACTTCCATGACAAAGAACACCTGAAAAATTTCACAGATACAAAGCTTGCTTTCCCAAATTCTAAAGAATATCTTGGATTAAAAACAATGCAATCACAAACCTAAGAGACCCAGCACAGTGAATCCATTTGGAAAGAGATGAAACTGACTGTAAAAAGGTAAAGGAAAAAAAAAACATCCTAGAACAGGAAAACACCATGACCGGTTATAATTAGTCCATAGCAGTCATAGCTATTAGTGTCAATGGTTTCAGTACACCAATTAAAAGACACAGACTTCCAGAATGGATTAAGCAGCAAGATCTTATAATTTGCTGCATTCAGGAAACACACATGATTCAAAATGAAAGCCATAGACTGACAGTAAAAGGATGGAAAACAATGCTCTGTGTGATGGGAAACTGAGAAAAAGCAGGAGTGGCTATTCTATTTGCAGACAAAATAGATTTAAAACCAAAACTGATTAAGGGAGACAAAGAAAGACACTACATCACCCTAGAGGCAACAGTTCAGAGGAAAGAAATGACATTAGCAAATATCTATGCACCAAATTCTAATGCACCCAGGTATATAAAAGAGGTATTCATGGAAGTATTCATGAAAAGCCAGATACACCCTAATTTAATAGTCCCAGGGGACTTTAATATTCCACTGTCACATATGGACAGATCAACTGGACAAAAATCAGTAATGAAATACGTGAGCTAAACCATACTTATGAACAAATAGACTTAATACATATGTAGAGTGTATTCTGCTTCACAAAGCAGAGTACACATTTTCCTCAATGGTCAGGGGTCATTCTCCAAAATAGATCACATACTAGTTCACAGAACATGTTTAAGCAAATGGAAAGAAAGGAATTGAGGTTATTCCCTGTATACACTTACACCATAACAACATCAAATTGGAGCTGGATTGCAAAAGAAAGTCCAAGAGTCTCACAAACACATGGAAATTGAACAACACTCTGTCAAACAAATAGTGCCTCACACATAAAATAAGAAGACTTTAAACAATTTCTTCAGTTAAATGATAACCTCATTACACCTTATAGGGATTGATGGGACACGAAAGCAGTTGTGTGAGAGAAATATAAAGAAGTGGACACCTACACGAGGAAAACAGCAAGCTGAAATAATCAATCTGACCCTGAACCTCAAGCTAGTACCAAAAGTGAAGCAAGACAAACTCAAAGTTCTTACTAGGGAAGAGATTATAAGGATCAGAGCACAAATCAATGCCATGAACACTATGAATAATACAAAAATTTAAATGAATTGAAGAGCTGGTTCTTTGACAGGATAAACAAAATTGACACACCTTAGACACTCTTGCCAAACAAAGGAAGGAAAAGGCTCAAATCAATGCTATTTCGAATGAGAAAGAGTAAATCACCACCGATCCAGCATAAGTCAAGAGTATAATAAATACCTACTTTGAAAATGTATACTCCAATAAGAAGGAAAGCGTAGAAGTGGATAGATTCCGAGACACTTGTGAAACTTCAAAGTTGAACGAAGAAGATAAAAAATGTTAAGCTCACCAATATCAATCAGTGAACTTGAAAATGTAAACAGCAAAACAGAACAAAACAAAAACTACCAGCAAAGAAAAACCTTGGTCCTTTGGCATTACTGCTCAATTCTTTAAAACTCTGAGAGAAGAGTTAACGTCACTAAGTCTCACACTTTTTAATGAAATCAAAAAGGAAGCAATGCTCCCAAATTCATTCCTGAAAGCAACCATTACATTGATTCCAAATGGAGCAAAAGATCCAACCAAACAACAGAACTAGAGTCCAATCTCCCTAATGAACATTGACACAAAAATGCTCAGTAAGATACTGGGAAACAGAATACAGACAATCAAGAAGATTATACACCTTGAACAAGTTGGATGCTTCCCTGTGAGGCAAGGATGGTTCACGATATGTAAATCAAGAAATGTAATTCACTATATTAACGTACTCAAGTACAAAAAAAATATGGTCATCTCAATAGGTGCAGAAAAAAGCTTGACAAAATCCAACACTCATTCATGATCAAAGCCCTGCAGGAAATGAAATAGATAGACTTTATCACAACTTACTAAAAGCTATTTATGGAAAGCCAACAGGCAGCTTCATGCTAAATGGTGTAAAATGGAAACATTTCACACTAAGTTTAGTTACAAGACAAGGATGTCCACAGTCATTGCTCTTGTTCAATAAACAGTGGAAACAGCCACAGCAATTAGCCTAGCAATTCTCTAAAAGAATGAGGATAGGAAAGAAAGATATTCAACTGATATTGGCTGATGACATGATACTCTATATGGAAGATCCTAAAAACTCATCTAAAGGAGAGCCAAACTTAATCAGCATATTTAGTAACATACCCAGATGCAATGTCAATGCTCAAAAATCAATAGTGCTTTTATATGCAAATAACAGACTCACTGAGAGAGAAATTGGAGAGTGAAGACCTTTCCCAATAGCATCCAAAAAAATGAAATATCTAGGAATCAATCTGAAAAATGAGGTGAATGACCTGTACTCTGAAAACTATAACACTGAAAAATGAGATTGAGAAGGACATCAGAAAAAAGAAAGACATCCAATATTCCTGGGCAGGAAAAAAAATATTGTCAAAATGGCTATTGTCTCAGAACTACTGCATAGATTCAGTGAAATCCCAATAGTATATTTCACACTTATAGAGAAAATAATCCAAAAATTCATCAGGAACTACAATAGAACGAGAACAATACAAGCAATTTAGTGCAATAAGGACATGGTAGCTGGTATCATGATCGCCCACTTGAAATCATATCACAATGCCACTGTGATAAAAACTGCATGGTACTGGCAAAGTAAAAGATCCAAGGACCAGTAGAATAGAAGAGTTAGAATTAACTTCAGATATCCTAACCACCTCGAACTCTGACAATGAAGCCAAAATATCCTCAATGTTGGAAAGATAGAATCTTTAACAAATAGTTCTGGAAAAAGTAGAATTTCAACTGCCGAAGACCAAAGCTAGATCTATCATTTTCTCCATGCACTAAGCTAAAATCTATGTGGATTAGAGACCTTAATATTAAAAGTAAAATATTAAACCTGCTGCAAAACAGGTTAGTAAAATTCTTGGAGACACTGACTTAGGCAAAGACTTTATGAATAAAACTTCTATAGCAAGAGAAATAGTGGAAGCAATCAACAAATGGGATCTCATCCTATTAAAAAGCTTTTGCAAATCAAGAGAAAACACTGGCAGAGCAAAAAGATACCTAACAATATTGGAAAAAAATTTTGACCATTTGCTCCTCAGACCAAAGGCTACTATTTATAATATATAAAGAGCTAAAAAAAATCAGCTTCCCCAAATTTAAAGACTCATTTCATAAATGATCATCTGAAATGAGTAGACATTTCTCAGCATAAGAACTAAAAGTAGCTGAAAAGCATATGAAGATATGTTAAATGTTACAAGTCACTTGAGAGATTCAGATATAAACAACACTGAGGTTCCATCTCAGCCCCAAAAGAATGGCTGCTATCTCAAAATTAACCAGCAGCAAATGCTGACAAGGGTGTGGGGAGACAGGATCACTTCCCTACTATTGGGGGAAATGTAGTATATGGGTGCAAACATTGTGAAGGCTAGTGAAGAGATTTTTCAAAACATTAAGATTAGAGATTTCAGGGCTGGGGAGTTAGCTCAGTGGTTCCGGCGCCTGTCTTGCAAGCGCAAGGGCCCGGGTTCGATTCCCCAGTGACCACATAAGCATACTGGGTGTGGAGACCCACACCCAGCAGCAACCAGTACCACATAACACAGTGCCAGGCGTGGTGGCTCACGCCTGTAATCCCAGCACTCGGGAGGCAGAGGCAGGAGGATTGCTGTGAAGTGAGTTGGAGGCTGAGCTCAGGGCCAGCCTGAACCACAAAGCGAGACCCTGTCTCAAAAAACCTAAAAAAAAAAAAAAAGATTAGAGATTTCATTTCACCCTGATAATCCCCCTCTAGCAATATACACGAAAGAATTCAAAGTTTGACATGATAGCAACATATGTGCACCCATGTTTATAGCAGCTCAGTTTTTTATATCTCAGTCTCGGAAACAACACCAATTCCCATCAAATGGACACTGGATAAAAAAGATGTGGTTTCTTTTTCTGAAATAAAGAATTATTCTGCCATAAAGAATGATATGTTTGAGTCATTTATACTCAAATGACCATATCTTGAGAAGGTACTCTTAAGTGAAATAAGTAGGTCACAGATGTATAAATGTCATATCTTTTCTTTGGAATGAGAAAATGAAGATATACATGAATTCAAGAGTGTAAGATGGATATTGTGAAATAGAAAATATTCAAAGGGTCAAGGGGATAGTGCTAAATAATATGGGGAAATATGTTATGGTAAAGAGAAGGAAACAAAACATATATATATATATATATATATATATATATATATATATATATATGCGAAAAGGGCTTGTAGGGCAGGGCAATGGGAAAAATTAAGAATTAAGTCGTGTCATATCACTGGTACAAAATCTCGATGTCAGTTGTGAACATGATGTGTATATAAAATGTACCAATAAAAGCAATGAATTTTTTAAACAAAAGGAAGGCCGGTAATTGGGCATCATTTTTCTCTGATTCCCTTTTAACTGCATTCCCTTGTGGTGGTGACTTTTGCATCTGGGTTTTTTAATTATTTCTCATTTTTATTTCTTTCTCATTAATGGTGTTTTAGGTTCAGTTTCTGGCCTGCGGTCTGGGCAATGTTTATCACAATCTCTTTCTTTCTAATATTTGTTTAAGACTTCAGAGATGGCTACCTCCTGGGTTGTCTTGCTTGGGTCTTTAATGGCCCTTGTATAATCTCAGATCTGGGACAACATGAAAGTTATATAATCAGAGCCGTGAGGTCACATTGGTTGTAATAATACATCCAGTATCATCAACAGTATCCAATAGAGCACAGGAAATGACAAAGTGTAGCAATCACTCTTCTGGTGACTCTAACCTCCTCAGTTAAATCTGTGACCATACACGTAGACTGAGAACTCCCCACAAATATGCACAGAATGTTTAATATACCAGCTTCACTCTTTGAGGGTCACCAGGGAGTTGGGAGTGGTAGAGAGATAGTAGGAGAGGGAGAGATTAGAAAAAAAGGTAGAAGGGACATAGAGGTGACACAAATACTGGGAGGGTCAGAGAAGCTAGAGGACAAAAGAGACAGAAGGGACAAATTCAAAACAGAACAGACTCACACCAGAAAGACAACTAGAAAGTGCATTCACTTCCCCATAATAGCACAGAAAAAAAGGAGAGTAGGGAAGACCTAAGCACACTAGCTTCAGGAAAGTGCTACTGAGCAGAGGAACAGAGAGGATGCAGAAACAAAAGAAGTATAAAGGTAGTCAGCAGCAACAGGCAAGCAGGAAACTCCTTCCCCTCTCTTTTAAAAATAGGAGAAGGTCAGAGTAGAAAAACTTGAAATTGGGCTGTCCCAGGAATAAGAATGTAGAGAAATGAAGAACAAAAGAAAGGGAAAAATATAAGAAAAATGGAAAAAGAGAAAAGACAAAAATAGAGAAAAAAGAAAACACACAACAGGGAAAAAAACGTCAGTTCACAAATGTTCTTCAAGGCATGGACCAATGTCTCCTGTAGACAATATGGACATTAACATGCAAATGTGAGATATGTAGTCATAAGGAATAGTCGTTGTCCACTATAGATCATTCTGGTTTCTGGCTATGATGAATGCCTGGGTTCAGCTCAAAGAACATGTGCAGAGTTGAGAGTTCATCCACCCTTTCCCTGAAGTGAGCCTAAGTTCCTGCAGATGACAATGGGCCCAGAAACACACCAACTTCTGTAGTCCACAGTTTTTCTGCATTAGTGCAGTGGACGCTTTTTCAATATGGCTGACAGGGAGATGGAAGGCAGGGTCAGGATGCAGCCATCCAGAAGACGAGAAGCTGAAACCGCAGGGACTGTTGTGGCGGTCTTGCTGCTGGCCCTCTTGTCAGCGCACACGTGGAGATGCAGCCCCCATGCTGACATGAGGATCCTCAGTCCCTCGGGTTGGCAGATGGGTCTTTCTTACTTGGCCAGCACCAATCCCCTGTCCTCGATGGTAGTGGGCTTCTCTTCAGTATGGCATACAGGGAGCTGAATCGCAGGGATGCGACGTGCTGATGTGGAAGACAGGTAGCTGGAACTGTGTGCATGTGGTATGACCATCCCGGGGCTGGCGTTCTTGTCCTGGAAGACTCGGTAATGGAGCTTGCACGATTGTTCAAGGATCTTCAGTCCTTTGGGTCAGTGGGCAGACTGCCTTGCTTCACCGGTACTGATCCTATGTCCTTTGTTGGGAAGGATTTATAAATGTGGAAAAGCATAGCTGCTGCCGTCCAGTATGGTGGTTGCTCTGCTTCACTAGCCCATTTCTCTCTGGGGATCTCTGGACTGTTACAAGCCTCCACCTGTCCTTAGGCTCAGCAGTTTTGGCAGCTCCGCCCCCATTTGGAGAAACGTTCAATTTATTAGAATTTTTCTTTTCACTCTCTTCAGTTCTTGCCTCCGTGTTTTTTGGTTCTTGGCGACACACTTCACTCCTTCTCTTTTCCTCTCTCTCTATTTCTCTCTCTCTCAAAATCTCTCTCTTTCTATCTCTTGAGCTGCTCTCTTTCCCCTGAGCTGCTATGTGGTGGCCTAAGATTAAAAACCTTCAGGGAGCTCCATTGTCTGCTGTTATTACTTCACCATCTTCCCAGAAATCTGGTAAAGTGTTCATTGTATCCTGTAGGTAGGATTTTTAAAGGATCATCAAAACATAAATGAAGATAATAGAAAATAACTGCTCCTGTCACAAGTGCCATCTCACAAAGAGAGTGTGATTCAGGAGGACAAATATCCTCAGTTCTTCATGTTTTGGGAAATATGAAGTCAAAGGATGGTTGTTAAATTGGGAAAATTGGGAAATGATAAAACCTCTTTTGTTCTCTCTTATGTATCATTTGAATTGAAATAAAAATTGCTTCTCATGTAATGAAACAGAATAATGCCACATTCTGAGTATATGTAAAAATTATTTTACATTTTAACATCATAAATAAGATCTATAAATACTGCATCCAATGTTTTTGTGACTTTAAGGACACGTGGGATTATAGATTATATTTCACATTTGTTAAAATAGATTAAAATAGAATAATCTTTAAAATCTTTAAAATAGATTAAAATAATCCATTAAAATAGATTAAAATAATAGATTAATTGGCATTCTATTACTGATAACATACCCAGATGTCTACTCACTGACATATTTTATAAACATTTTAAACATTTTAAAATTTTTTATAAAAATTTTAAAATTGGATGTTGATGTTTTAAATTAGTATTAAATTATGCTATATATAACTTGACTTGCTTGTTATGAAGCCATTTCATCTCTAAACCCTGAAAATTCACAACATTTCTAGGTGACCTACCGTAGGGTTTTAGTTTTCACCCTATCTATGCTATTTCATTGGGACTGAAATACGTTTCATTTGTGTGGATGAGTTCCAAGACTGACATGCTACTATTTCCTTTATTTTATACATTTCTTTATTGGTATATGCTATGGTATTTTAAACAGAAGTGAAAAATGAAAAACAGGGTAATTCATGACTGTTTCATATACAAAGAAATTATATATCTCACCTAATTATCCTGTTTTAATTTTAATTACATGAGTTCCTAGAAAATGAACATGAAAGTGGAGAATCCATAGCTTAGTGCTAAAATGGTGCTTATACTAGTTTCTGTATGTTGTTCTAGAACACATACTTTCCTAATTAGCCATAATTACCAATTAACTCTGAGCATTATTTACGTTAGGTTAATCTTCCTTCACATATGGACTGAGCATGTGATTTATGATTCCCAACTGTCTGGCAGCCTCATGAGGGTTTCTAGGATTTATGGCCTCATCGAGCAATTCTCACAAGAAAATTGAGACAAGTAGTGATTATTGACACACGTATTTTAGTTTTACCGACTTATGTCTTCACTTATTCACCGTTTAGTGAGATGTTGATTGCCAGCACAATACAATAAATAGTGCTTGTGAAATGTTAAGTTACAGCTACAGGTGTTTTACATATAATTCATATATATACTTTGGGTATCCCTTCTAAAGCTACAGTGTATTTTTAGTCACAATTTAGTTGATGCTCACATCCCATTTAAAAGTTGGTCTTATCGGGACCAGGGAGTTAGCTCAGTGGTTCCGGCGCTTGTCTTGCAAGCGCAAGTGCCCGGGTTCAATTCCCCGGTGACCACATACCATACTGGGTGTGGAGACTCACGCCCAGCAGCAACCAGTACCACATACCACAGTGCCGGGCGTGGTGGTTCACGTTTGTAATCCCAGCACTCGGGAAGCAGAGGTAGGAGAATTGCTGTGATGTGAGTTGGAGGCTGAGCTCAGGGCCAGCCTGAACTACAAAGCAAGACCCTGTCTCAAAAAACCTAAAAAAAAAAAAAAAAAGTTGGTCTTATCAAATACAACCCTTATTTCACATACATGCTTTTTGTGCCTTTGAGAATGTATTTTTGCACTTTTGTATTACAGAACAATTATATGATTCACTCTTTTAGGCTTACTTGTCATAAGTAGGTCAAATTTCTTTGTGACTTTATTTGCTTTTTTAGAAGGGGTGTATGTGTAAACTGTAATTCAATTTTGAAAAAAGTTAGGATATTTACAATTTTCATATATATTGTTAGTCGCTAAAATATTAAAAGAGACATGTCATGTTTTTCTGTGTGTTCTATACACTGCCTTTGTATGAGATTCACACTGTTTTGGGTGTAAACTCACGCCATATGCCCAAAAGTGTGTGGAAAGCCCTTTTAACTCTTTGAGGATACTTTCATCAACACTTAAGAAGAAATGTAGAAAGTTCATTTTTCTTCTTTTGCTTTGCATTTCTAATGAGAAAAGAGTGGTTTGTCTGTCACACAGTGATGATGGCATTCTTGAGGAGCCCTACATGGGACTGCTGATTATTTGCAGTTATGTTAAAAGTACAGAAATACAAAATATCAACATCTTTATAATTTTTTTCCATTTGATCTAATTGGACAACTTCACACAAATCAGTAAGTGTACAGTTGAATATCTATCTTATTTAACAAAGTGTTAAAAAGTTCTTTAAAATGAATAATGTGACATTATTTTGTACTTTGCATTCATTTTTTTGTGTGAGTTCCCTATATTCAATTTAGCTTTAGTAACTCTTTTTGCACTGTGTTGTTATTGAGAATAAACTATTAAATTTGGTGACACCAAAGCCTTATTGATAAAATGACCATGTATGAAGAGCTACAAGAAACTCATCTCAAATTGAATTTTAATATATTTTCCAAAACACAGAAATAAATACATTTTTCTGCATGTATCATGAAATATTATTTCAGTACTATAATATTGAAAAAAAATTTTAAAGTCATGGAACATTGAAATTTATAAGCCACAGAACTTCAGTTGAAATGTATTTCTCTTTATACTATGTGAAACACACAGACATACACACACACACACACACACACACACACACACACACACACATATATATACATATATAAGTTCAAATATCACATTTGATGGTCATTTCTAATGCCTGCACTAAAACTGGTGTGACACACTAAAGTTACATCATCTGCAGTGTAAGTGCAGCACACTGTCACGTTCTTTTCTTAAGGTAGGTAGCACAAGTATAATAGTCATAGGCTAACATTTTGTAATGGATTACATTTTGAATTTGTTGCTCCTAACCTGTTCTAAAAGTTTCCTGAGAGAAAAAAAATTGAATTTATCTCATGATCTGCAAAAGCATGCTAAGTTCTACAAAGATGCACTCTAAATACAATTTATAGAGATAAAATGTTTGCGGTGCTTGCTTAGAAACCTCACCGAGGGGTAACCTTTAGGAGGGCTTCATTTGCAGCTGTTGGTGGCTGTGTATCTTGGTGTGTGTAATTTTAAACTAGTCGGTTTACTGTGCTCAAGTCCTCCACTTATGGATCTGCCTGGATGTTTTATCCAGCATTAATTGTAGGGTATTGAAATTCCTGACCTTTGTTTCTTATCTGTTCACTAATTCTATCAGAATTAGCTTCATAGGATATGGAAATTCACTGTTATGTGTCTTCACCTTCCAATTGTTATTTCTTCATGAAGCATTGACACTTTAACCATGCAGTGTCTGTCTTGGAGCAATCTTAGTTAGAAGTCTTCATGTAGCAAAGTTGTCCATAAGTTTTGTTTTTCTTTTTTATTAGAATATAATACATCCTTTGATCTTCCATATTTCAACATATTATGACTTTGACTCTAGCTTGAGTGAATCTTCTGTGGACATAGGAGGTATTGCTCCAATTTTAGATATTATTTCAATAGAATGTATGGTTTGAAATATTTTTCTCATTTTGTAGGTTGCCTTTTTCTCTGTTAGATTTTTCTTTTGCTATGTAGAAGACTTTCAGTTTCATTTTCTACTTCTCTGACATTTTCTACTGTGGTTTTTGTGCAATATCCAAAAAATCATACAAGTGGCAATGTCAAGAAGATTTTCCCCATGCTACATTCTAGTCCTAACTCATTAGATTTTGTTTCAATTTTTATCTATTTCTATTTGATTTTGTATACAGTGTAAGATCACAGCTGTATGACTTTATGATACTAGGTGTCAGGTCGTATTACAGCAACATTTAATCCTCACAAGACCCATGGTGTGAACTTTGTTACTATTGCCATGTTACAAGTGAGGAACCCGGGGAGCACAGTAGGTGAGGCACTTCCCAGATTCACATTGCTACTAGATGAAGAGAGTAACATCTGATCTTTTTTCCCCTGTAGCCTGTGTTCTCAAGCAGTGCACTATACTCTGTGTGAGTCCATTCTTGCTGCTCTACAAAATGGTGCAAACAAGGGAGTTTAGTAGTGGAAGGCATTCATTACTTATAATGGTAGAATTAAGGAAATCAATAGCCCAACAAGTTCTATCTCTGTGGAAAATGAAGGGGCCAAGAGATTCCATCTCTGGTGCGGAATCTTCATATACTTTATAGATAGTAACTTTTCATAGTATCCTTAAATGATGGAAGAAACTAAGTGTGAGGGTTATATCCAATTGGCAAGTGCTTGTCACTCATGGCCTCCTCACCAGCCAGATGTGCTATTGTTTAATAGCATACCCTGGCAAATAGGAGCTTACCACACAAACCTGGAAAGGAAGTACAGATCATAGGAGTAACCAATTCAAAAGGGTAATAAAACATGTGCACATTATAAACCTTTAACTTTGTGTGATGGAGGAATATGCCATGTATCCAGAAAGAGACAGCAGTGGGAGAGTAAAGAAATTTGAGAAATCTCTGTTGAAATATGTTCACATTTGCCCATTTTTCAACCCTCAAGACAACCCTAAAATGTAGGTAATATTATTCTTATTTTCAGATAACAGATACATGGGTTATAAGGTGTATGATTTCAATTCATAAAGGGAAAATCTTAAACTTTATAATTTTGCTTATAATGTGATTAATGGTAGGTTATTGTCAGTAAACATGGTTCAAAATTCTGTAATAAAATTACATAAAGATTACTCAACTTTACAACTGTATCACAACAGACACACAACTCCGAAGTTCCTAGCAAGTAGCTTATTTGTAAACAAGATCAGACTGTTTCACCCCATTTTTATAACACTAGGATGAGCATGTTTTATGCAAAACAATATCCAAAATACATGATCTGATGTTGAACATTTGACCGAAGAAGAATGTTCAGTATCCTGACATTTCCCTTTTCTTCCCTTTTGTAAGGAATGCTGTGATTACTTAATGTTAAAATAACCTGACATTAGTTGACAGTTTATCATTTACATTTCCTACTTTATTCATCATGAACTGCACAGGGTTATGTTTGGTATGTCTTTATTATTATAACCTGATGAAAGTGTTGCCGATATTTAGCTTTCCCTCATGTATTCTAGTACATCCAATTCAGAATATATTTAGAGCCCTAACAGGATCATATCACTGAAATATTCTACAGTTAGCTTTTTATAGTATTCTATAGAAAGTTTCAGATATATCTAAACCACTTTACAATACAAATTATGTGATGCTTTGTCAGTTATGTAAAAATGCACTGATGGTCAACAGTTCAAGTCTCTGTAGAACCGTCCACAATTATCCAAAGGTTGAAATAGACGGAAGTCTTGTAATTTAGTGTTTAACCACAATTTCATGGTAATTTCAACAACATTTTCATAGGCTCCTTTTTATTGACCTTCCACTCTTCCTTTACCTCAAAGCTCAATATTAATTCTTTATATGTTCTAAAAATTAGTCTTTTATTAACTGCTGGTTAGGATTTCTTCCTAGTCTGTGGGCTGTCTTTTTACTTTGTTGGTGATTTCTACTATATGGAATGTAAGATATTTTGCAGGTACTTAAAACATTTTGTGCAAAAAGATAGTAATGCTAGGAAATTAGTAGAGAGATTAACAAATAAAATATATTCTCTTTAAGTAACAATACACAGTGTACTTACCATGAGTAATCTCTAATCTTTTTTGTTACAAAATACTTATTCACAAAGCAGTTTTTGTGTATTACTAACTTCCTTACATGTTGAAATTTTAAAATTAACAATCAGTGTTAAACAGTAATTTGTCATGTAAGGAACCATTACATTTTAGTTTCATTTCCATAAAATTTATTGATGGACAACTGGCATACAATTAAACACTCCCATTTTCTATATATTCTCATGATCATTCACAAGTCAATACCTTTTGCCAGCACTACAGCAATCAAGATGTAAAGCATTCACTTCAAAAGCATTTCAGGTCTTCCTACAAACCTTGAAGCAGCTTGGACTCTTTCCTCACATCCAACAGCAAATTGAACTGTACATTCAATTTGTGCTCTAGTGTGGTACATTCATGAGCCAGCTGTTCTCACTTTCTTCCTACCTACCCTGGTCCAAACTGTTATCAATTGTTTTCTGTATTCGAGCAAGACGTTCTTCTGTAACCTTCGCTTCTGCTCTTGTTCAACCACGATTGACTCTCCACATGGCTGCCACACCATCCTGTAAGTATTCATCACCCCATGCATCTGATCATGACAACTCCCCTAGGTTTTTAAATTAATATATATGAATCTGCCTAATCTTGTCCCTCTGCTGCTATTCTGACCTCAGTTGCTGCTACTCAAAAGTGTCCCAATTCCTTCCAGATACAATGAGCTCTGTGTAGATCCTGGGACACGGAACACATGCCTCTGCCTCAGGGATCCAAACTGGCTGTTCCACAGCCTGACTTATCTTCTTTGCTCTCTTTTTTGCACGTTGACTAAAATTCTTTGTGTGTCATGGAATAGTCTTCAACTATTCTATTTGCAATTGCTCTCCCAGCACTGTTTCTCCTCCTCTATTTTTTCATAATAATAATCAATTAGCTGTCATTTGTTTGTTTGTTTGTTTTGTTTTGTTTTGAGACAGGGTCTCACTTTGTAGCTCAAGGTGGCCTTGAGCTCAGCTTCAAACTCACATCACAACAATCCTCCTGCCTCTGCCTCCCAAATGCTTGGATTACAGGTGTGAGCCACCACGCCCCTCACTGCGGTATGTGGTGCTGATTGCTGCTGGGGGTGAGTCTCCACGCCCAGTATTGTATGTGGTTAGCGGGGATTGAACCCGGGCCCTTGCACTTGCGAGACAGGTGCTAGAACCACTGCACTAAATCCCCAGCCCTAGCTGCTATATTTTTACCTCATTGTCTATTACTTGCTTGCCCTCAAGTATTTGCTCCATAAGACATTCTGTCGCGTCAGCATTCCTAATGCCTTCATTATTCTTCGCACATTCATAATCTCCAGTGTTTATTAGTTCGCCAGCCTCACCATCAATACCACCAAAAAGAGCCAATGCTAAGATCTTCATAGCAAAATATCTGGCCTCGTTTTTCATTATTTGCTTTGCATGAAATACATTTAAATCACTCAGATGTCTGCTGAGCATAATCTGCATTTTGCAACATTAGCCTAGTACAGAATAAATTAGCCAGGATATACAGTTGAAGAACAACTCTATTTTGAATTATTGTTACAAGGTTAAAAGGCTCTGCATGAAGTATAAAATAGATGAAGGTTATTTTTCAAGTTCACCTGATGCATACTAAATAACAGAAGTAGATTTAGATGTTTTGTGTGACATTTAATAGTCAGTAAATTGATTTCAGAGCCTTAAGTAATTCTGTCAAGATCAGAGCAATTATAAAATGAAAGTAGAAGTCCAACTCCTTAGCATAGGGTTCAAGAATTTGCACTCACAATTCATATCACTATTTCACTTTCCTGGCCGTATGTTCCATCTTCCCTAATCTTTCACCTTCTAATCCATGATTCATCCTGAGAAGTTTCCCATTAGTCAAATGATGTTTGCTGTGTCCCCCTTCTTCAAAGTTTCCTGTTTCATTTTATTAATTTTACAGTGACTCATATCAACAGTAAATGATCAATACTACTTAATTCAGAACACCCAGATTACAAAATTAACATCCTTTTAACTGAACCCTAAAGTCACCTAAGGAAATGAGAAATTATGGTGAAATTTTTAGATACTGGGCCCATATCTGAAAGAGACTAGTACAGAGTGTTTAGGACGTTTTGATTTTCATTATATGTGTTACCTGTGGCTGGCTATATAGGTTTCAAGAGCAAGCTATGAGGGGCTCTCATAATGGCAAAACAGAAAGAAGCAACATTTATAGTTGTTTTCAAGACTAAGCTATGTGGGCAAAATAGAAGGGAGCAACATTTATAGCTGCTCCTAAAATTGAACCCAATCTTCAGGTTTGTGATTGCTCCATGAGATCATAGCCCCATAAGAAAGCATAGAAGTCCAATTCAAGAGAGTTAGAAACCTGGAAAAACCTAGAAATACTGGAATATATAGTAACTGAAATAGCAAAAGTAAAGCATAACAGCTGTGAATATGTAGCAGCTCAGTAGGAGGAGACCTCGTTTTCAGTAAGATGAGATCAATCAAAAAGTGACCTTAACTAATTTTACATAGTCTACATGCAACCAAGAAGAATTATTCTGAAATTAAATAACATTTCATAGTGAAGGGCATTTATTCATTGGTTCCAGTGCCTGCCTGGTGCTGAGGTGCTGAGTTCAATCCTTAGTACAAAATAAACGAAAAACACTTTACAACTATTCTGATAACCGGCAGATTACTAAATTATAAAGCAGTGAAGCAAATGTTTCCATTTTGAATAGATCCATTAGGAAGAATTTTAGTTGTTATTAATTTTAGCATTGAAATTTTGTATTTTATGTTGTTGCTTTTGTTTCTTCTTAATATATTATTTTACACATTTACCTCATTTTACATTTTTTCATATTTTACTTGAATTTGTCTAGTTTTACCCATTGCATTTTTATTCCTTTCCATTTTCTTCTTTTGTACTCATGTCTGTCTCTCTTCCTTTACTCACAATCTTCATATAGTTAAGTACTAAGTTTATTTTTATTAATCCCTAATTTTAGCATCTATATTAATCACTCCCTTGTTTGCCTTTGTTTAGTGAAAACAGAGAACTTTTTCAGTAAGTTCTTGTATATCGATCTATGATTTGCTTTTCAGATGTCGGTGTTACTGGTAGTTATTCTTTCCTGTCAAAGTAATGCCGAGAACTGAACATACACTTTGAACACCTTAAGTAGGTCCTTTGATGAAGAGATACAGCGACAAGCCAATGTACGTTATAGTGAGAAAACTGCTTATGAGAAATACCATCATATAATAATAGAAGTGATACTCTTCCCATAAGGTGGACAAATCTCAAGATACAAACACAACACACATGAGAGGAGAATGTTCCAACACACACTTCTAGAAGTTTAAATTCCCTGTAACTATATCCATAGACATCAAAGTGCATGGAACTCCACACAAAGAATTTAAATATAATCTGTGTGGACAGGAAATTTATCTCAGTGGTGCCACTCCTGCTTCGCAAGTGCAAGTTCCTAAGTTGGATCCCTGGCACCCAAGAAAAAACTGAACAAATAATCAAATAAAAGATCATTGAATTCAAACAACTGAAAGAATTAAGGAAGACAATGCAGACTACGACAGGTAATTTCAATAAAGGGACAGATACTCTGTAAGATAATCAGATGTTAGAAATCAAAAATCAGAAAGTTAACCAAAAATTGAGATAATATCTCAACAATGGATACCATCAAACAGAACAAAAATATCAGAGCTTGCCAACAAGGTGAATAAACTAAAATATGTAAGTGATAATAAAGGAAAATTATGAATGTATAAATAAAATTTGTACGATCTTAGGAACAACACTGCAAGTTAAAAGTTAAGGTTTATGAGCCTCAAGGAAGGTGTAAAAATGAAAGGCAATGACATAGAATAACTATCCACTGAAATCTGAGCAAGAATTTCAGAAATCTGAAGCATGATATAGGTATTCAGGTACCGAATATTCTTGGGACCCCACGATGCACCACCAGAGGAGAAATCTCTGTGTCATGTTTTACTTGAAATTCCAAGATGTCCAAGTAATTCAGCTTTAGTAAAAGCTTCCTGAGAGAAAATCCAAAAGACATATACTCGCCAATCCATCAGAATAAAGGCAGATTTCTCAGTAGAAATCTCAGAGTCTAGGAGAGCATGGACCAATATGTTTGATGCTCTCACACATAAGAACTTCCCACCTTATTTATTGTATTACTCAGCTTCATGCGGGGACACTACACCCAATGTGGGAAGTTTACAAGTTTATTTTTTTGAATTGAAATCTTGATTGGTGCATTACATATACACATGAAGATTGCACTCAACAATGAAAATTTGTACCAGTATATGACACAACTTAACTGTCATTTTTTACCATACACTACAAGTTTTAATTTTCAGTTTCAGGGGGTTCAGGGCATGAC
>PVIR01018763.1:0-32933 GCA_004026965.1 Petromus typicus | reverse complement strand
TATTGTGTACTACAAACAGGTACTAATAAAAATTAAAATGGAGAAAGCCTTTACCAGATTCCTACTGTGCTTAGAATAGACTCTAAGCTCTTTTCTGTGGCCTATAAGACCCTTAAAAGATATTCTTCATACACAGTTATCTAAAAAATGAGTGCAGATGTCCATCAGACAAACACGCACAAGAAGGTTCATAGCAGCAACATTATTCATAATAGTCTGTAACTAGAAATAACTCAAATATCTAACAGTAGAATGAATAAATAAAATGTCATATATTCATAAGATGAATCACTAAAAATTGCAGCCCAAAAATAGAAAATAAAAATGAACTACTGTGACACTCAATGACTTGGATACATTGTACTGACATCACGATGAGTAAAGAAGATGGATGCATGCGGACACTGAAGAACAAACGAAGCTGATCACTGCTGACAGAAACACGAACAGCACCCAAGAACTTGTTACAAATGCAAATTGTTGGGCCTCACCCGGATCTACAGGAGCAGACTATGAGACTGTGCCTGAATAAGCCCTCCCAATAATTCTGGACTACTAGTTACCACTTAGGAAGGTATTCATGAAGGGGCAGAGGCATGAGATAGCCTTCTGCGACTCTTGATATATTCCACAGCATCTAAGACAATAGGTGCTTCACCACTACAGGGAAGACAAATAATAAAATAAAATTAAATTAAATTTAAAAAGCAGGGCAGCCAAATTGGGAAAGTAAGAGCCATGGGCTGGGTTACTGAAACTAGAGATGGAATGACTTAGTGAACATGAAGCGACAAAGGAAGAGCTGTGGCCGAAGGTAGCCCAATTGGTGCTCATGGCCTTTGCCAGACTGTTCCTGGCCATCATAGCTCAGCTGCCTCTTGCTTCCTTCCTCCACCACTAAGCTTGGAAAATTCCCCCCATTCATTCTCCCTACTGAGCAGTGTTTAGCTCTGATCCTTGCTTGTGACCTGTCTGTCTTTGAAACTTTCTTCCCAATTAGTAGAACTCTCATCTCCTTAATGGATTGAGCCACTTCTGTTCCAAAAGTCATTTCATTTGGCTGTGGCTCTGGGTGGGAGGGAGCAGTCTCACTGATTCTGCCAGACTCATCAGTTTGCTGTGCACTCACCAGTTCACTTGCTTTAGCAGCTTGTCAGCAAGAAGGGGGGGAACCAACCTCGTGTTGTGTGCAGAGCTGCTTGGGTGTCTCGTTCTGCGAACACTAACCTGGGAAATTCACAGAACTCAACAAGTTATCAGCCAGTCAGTGTTCATTTCTTCAGGACCTAGCACTGTAGGTGGCTCAGATTAGAAGAACTTTAGAGGGTTTCTGCTGTACCCTTATTGGCTTTATGGAGAAACAAGTCCAGGACCACAAAGAAGGGTAAGGATCCCAAGTAGGGTGCTTAGTAAATATTCCAACACTATCATCCACATTTCTCCTGAAAGAGGAAAACTAAGTGGCTGGATTTCTAGTTCTTACTCGTGCTCATTTAAGAAAAAAAAAAAATCAGTGAAATTTGCTTCTCAGTAAAATGAACTTCTAACGGAAATACATTTCACTGTTGAAACCGCACTTTATTCCCAGGGAAGTAGTTTTCTTCCCTGAGCCTTAGAATTAAAGATGTTTACCCTAAGGACTTGAAGAGTCAGGGCCATGCATTGCACAATGGCTTGCTACACCCTAAGGCTGCATTCGGACCAGTACTTCCTAGCATGTGGATTAGAGCATCCCAGTTTGCATTCTTCAGTTTGTTTGGGCCTTGCACTAAACACCATGTGCTATGGGAGACATAGCCTCCTACTTGGCGAACTCTGCCTGAGAGACAAAGACATTATGTGGAGTGAACTTGCAGAGAGACATGGATCCATGACACCAGGTCTACCACTTCCTAGTCAAGTCGTTCTCTTTCTGAGCTTCATGTCCATCCTCTATAAAATAAAGATGGTAATGTCTGCTCTTTAGACATGTTTCTTGAAAGTGTAGATAAAATAATTACTGTAGTGTACTGTTCACAGTGTCAGGCACATAGTAAGATCTCGGCAAATGATCTGTAATTTCCATTAGCTGACTTAGTCTTGAGCAAGTATTTTCACCTCTGGAACCATCAGGTACCTTATCATTTCAAAAGGAGATGATGATCCCATTCACTTGATTGGGTTGTAATGATGATTTAGTGAGGCTGTGTTTCTAAAATGGTTTGCACCATGCCTACCCAGCACATGGTGGGCATTCAGCACCTACGTAATGAAGTTGAATAGAAACCAGAGAGGACATTCACGTAGGCAGAGGTTGGGTAAAGAGAGCCTGAGATACCACTTTCCCAAAAGCAGGGGTCTTGGCATCTAATTAGAAGAGCTGGTAATTGCAGGGCTATCAGCACCAGTCATTTATCTTAAAGACAAGAAGCTGATCAGGGTTTGTTATATAAATATATATATAAAAAAAGAGATTTTATTCAGTAACACCAGCTTGTTCAACAGCACCTGGATTTTCTAAATTTCTCAAGGCCCCTGGGAGACTATGACAGAGTTCATTTTGATCTCGTCGGTGACACAGGAAGAACGGAGTCCAGGATGCAATCCTGCCACAGCTTGACACCTTGATTCTATTTCCTGTACTGTGGCAGCTTAGTCTGAGTCCCGCAGCGGGGTGGGAAGCACTTGGACTGCTGGGGTAAATAGGCTTAACTTTAAACAACACTCAGATAACAAGAGAAGTACTGGACATGGAACCTTAGTAAAGAGAGGACCAAAACATCTTCTTTGAAAGCACAGGAATGTCCTCTCAAATAAGAATACTTCTTTTCCTTTTGCTACAAGAGGTAGAACCCAGGGCATTGTGCATGTTAAGCAAACACTCTTATCATTGAGGTGTACCCTGAGCCCAAGGAGGGTATGTGTGAGTCTTGCTCTGGATGAGCAGTTCAATGGGTAAAAAGAGAAGAAAGAAACAGAGCACACAGAGCACAGAAGTGAAATAGCAAGGCATGCTTGAGAAAGGGATTTTCAATGAGGCTTGAATGCACAATTGTGTTACTGTTTTGAGACTCACTGTGTAGTTTACTTACTAATCTCACTATACTATTCAGACTGACCTAGAACTTACTATGTCGCTCATGTTGGCCTTGAACTCATGTCAATTCTACTCACTCAGCCTCCCAAGTGCAGGCATTACAGGCATGCACCACCGCATCTGGCAAGTGTACAATTTTTTTAATTGAAATCTTTATTGGTACAATACATATACACATCATGATTGCACTCAACAATGAGAATTTGTACCAGTATATGGCACAACTCAATTCTCATTTTTCCCATAGCCCTACCCACCCTACCACCCTCACCCCCTACATATATAAACTTTGTTTCCTTTCTTTTTTGTTATAATCACATTATTTTCCCCCTTCACCCCTTTCACTTTGAGTATTTTCTATTTCACAATATATAACATACATTCTAGAACTCAAATACATCATTGTTTTCTCATACCAGAGAAAAGATGCAATATTTACACATTTGTGAGCTATTTATTTCACCTAGGAGGATATCCTCAAGGTATGTCCATTTAAGTATGAATGATTCAAACTTATCATTTTTCATGGCAGAGTAATACTCCATTTTGTAGAAGAAGCACAGCTTTCTTATCCAGTCTCCACTTGATGGACATCTGGGTTGTTTCTAAGATTTAGCAATCACAAACTGAGCTGCTACAAACATAGGTGCACATATGTCACTGTGATATGAATCTTTTAATTCTTTTGTGTATATACCTAGCAAAGCAATGGCTGGGTCAAATAGCACCACCTCTAACTGTAGTTTTTTGAGGAATCTCCAAACTGATCTCCACAGGAGTTGTATGAGTCTATATTCCCACCAACAATGGAGAAGGGTTCCTTCTTCTCTGCAGCCTCGCCAACATTTGTTGCTGGCTGATTTTGAGATAGCAACCATTCTTTGTGGAGTGAGATGAAATCTTAATGTTGTTTTCGTTTGCATCTCTCAAATGACTAGTGATGTTGAAGATTTCTTCATATGCTTCTTAGCTGCTTTTATTTCTTCCTCTGAAAAGTGTCTGTTCATTTCAGATGCCCATTTTTCAATTGGGTCTTTAAATTTGGGTGGATTGACTTTTTAAGCCCTGTATGGATTCTAGATAGTAGCCCTTTGTCTGACAAACGGCTGGTAAAGATTCTTTCCCATATTGTTGGTTGCCTTTTTGCTTTGCTGGTGGTTTCTTTTGCTGTGCAGAAACCTCTCAATAGGATAAGATCCCATTTATGGATTTCTTCTACCAGTTCTCGTACTTTGAAGGATTTGTTCATGAAATCTTTCCCTAAACTAATGTCTTCAAGAGTTTTATCTAACCTGTTTTGCAGCCGGTTTAGTGTGTCTGTTTTAATATTTAGATCCCTAATCCACTTTGATTTTATTTTAGTAAAAGTGCACAATTTTTGAGGAGTGAATACAAGGTAAAAATAAGAAAAGCATGATAGCTGAGTAATACTCCATTTACTAAAAACCCACATCTTGTTTATCCAGTCTCCTGTGGATGGACATTTGGGCTGTTTTCAAGATTTAGCTATTACAAAAATGTGCTGCTATAAACATGGGTGCACATGTGTTGCTGGGATATAATGTTTTTAATTCTTTCATGTATATACCTAGAAGAGAAATAGCTGAGTCAAATGGGACCTCCAATCCTAGCATTTTGAAAAATCTCTATACTTGTCTTGGCAGTAGTTGCACCAGCCTACATTCCCACTGACAGTGAAGAAGGGTTCTTTTCTCCCCACAGCCCCACCAACATTTGTTGTTGGTTGATTTCTTGACAGCAGCCATTCTTGGTAGAGTGAGATAAGATCTCAATGTTGTATTCATCTATGTCCCTTGAATGACCAGTGATGTTGAACATTTCTTCATATACTTATTAGCTGCCTATACTTCTCCTTCTGAAAAGTGTCTGTTCATTGCAGATTCCATTTTTGAATTGGGTCTTTAAATTTGAGAGGGCTGGTTTTTAAAGTTCTTTATATATTCTAGATAGTAGACCTTTGTCTGAAGAATAGCTGGTAAAAAAATTTTGCAGTATTGTATGCTGTCTTTTCACTCTATTAGTGGTCTCCTTTGCTGTGCAGAAGCTTTTTAATAAGATGAGATGCCAGTAGTTAATTCTTTCTGCTAGTTCCTGTGCTTCTGAGGTTTTGTTCACAAAGTCTTTCCTTAAGTCAGTGTCTGCATGAATTCTACCTAACCTATCTTCCAGCAGGTTTAGTATTTCTATTTTTCATGTATGAAAATAGAAATGACGTCATGACTCTGAAGTTATAGTTTAAATCCACTTCTATTTTAGTTTAGTGCATGGTGAAAGATGTAGGCTTAGTTTTAATATTCAGTAGGTTGAAATTCAGTTTTTCCAGCACCATCTGTTAAAGAAGCTGTCTTTCCTCCATTGAAGGTGTTTGGCTCCTTTGTCAAAGATAAGTCACCTAGTATTTCTGGAGTTGTTTCTGCACCTTCTAGTCTGTTCCACTGATCTTTGGGCCTGTTTCCTTGTCAGTACCATGCTGTTTATATCACAGTGACTTTGTAGTATAGTTTCAAGTTGGAGATCATAATACCACATGCGATGTCTTTGTTGCCTAGAAGTGCTTTTGCTATTCTAGGTCTCTTGTGGTTCCAGATGAATTTCTGGATCATTTTTTCTATTTCTGTGAAATATTTCATTTCAACCAGGATTGCACTCAATCTATTCTGCAGTTTTGTCACCACAGCCATTTTGACAATGCTGGTTCTTTTTATCCAGAAACGAGGAATGTCTCAGCCATAAATAATGATAAATTAGAGACATTTATAGGTAAATGGATGCACCTTTATGCTATTCTCATAAGTGAAATACATAGGGCACTTGTGTAAATACTGTGTTATTTTTCTGGTGTGAGAAACTGAAGGTGTAAATGAGGTCTAGAATTATAGTAAATATTATGAAAGAGGAAGAATGTATTCAAAAGGGAAGGAGGACTAGGGAGTGAGCACAGGGGAAAGCAAAAAAGGGAAAGAAAAACCTTGATGGTAAAAAGAACAAAAAACAGAAACAAAACTTATGTATATAGGGAGGTGGAGGGGCTGGAGTGAGGGCTGGGCACAGGAGAAAATAAGAATCAAGAGCTATCATGTACAGGTACAATTATCAATGATGAATGTGATCATAATATATTCTTAAAATGTACTAATTAACTCAACTTATTTAAGAAAGAGAAAAGCTTGGTGAATTTCCTTGAAGGACAAAATGTGTAGACTTGATCTTGAAGGAAATGGGGAGTTTGGAGAAAAGTTGAAGCTGGGGCACCAGTGCCCTGGTAAGATTCGTACTTCTGAAAGCATATGTGGGCACTCGGCGGAGAGGAGAGCCAGACTCACAGAAAACAGGAGGTTGTGGTAGTCTGAGTGGAAAACGATGAGAGTGCATGCGAGGGTGGAGGCGATTTGGGGCAACAGGGGTAGAAAAGAGGAACTAAACCTGGTCAGCTGACTGTGGGGGATGAAGCAAAGCAGGTGACTGAGGATGGCTCTGAAGTTATAGTTTAAAAAACTGGATTAATGGTGATGCCATTAACTGAATAAGGAGCACAGACTGGAGGCGTAATGAATTGCGGCAGATTGGAAGTACCTGAAAGAGATCAAGACAGAAATGAGCAATGGAGCAATTCATTTTCTATCTGCCAAACATGGCACATTGTTTATCTGTTCTCATCTGATCCTTAAAAAAAAAAAAAAAAAAAAGCCTTCTGAGGTGTACTCTATAATTAAGCCCACTCTGTGGATGAAGAAAATAAGGCTGGATGACATGCCGAGCCTAGTCTAATTGCAGACTTTCAGTGTCCACTCTGTATCACTTTGCCAGGAGTCTGTGTCGTAAGAATAGTGGCTACTGCAGAGACCCTGTCCACAGCTGTGCGATAGCATCATTGCCCCTCAGATGGCTGCTCAGCATCTAACCTGGTGCTGTGGAAATTTTCAAAGTCATTCCCTATATCCCATTGGAAAAACCTGCTGGGGCTAGTCTGAGGAAATGTACCTCTAGCTGAAATAACTCCAGGCCCCTTGACTGTTGACAACAGAGAAGACCAGGTGCCCATCCACTTGACCAACATCGAGAGGCTTTCATGGGATGGTCTATCCAGCTCCCCTCCTTCACTCTGAACCTAAGCCTTTCCCATCTCCATACCATGAAAATAGCTTGGTGAGCATCACACCATTTCAAGAAGCAAACAGGCCTTGTGGAGTTTTTGTACCCAAAGAAGGTATATCGGGAAAGTTGTTTTGTTTTTTACAATTGCAACGTTTTGTCCTTTTACCAACCTCTCCATGCAAGACATAACCTTTCAACAATTATGCCCTGGAAGGTCTTTTTGGTTTTATTCCTGATTTGCCTCCTATGACCACTTCCATCCTCAGGGGCTTTTTTGGAGTCACTCTAACACCTCTGTGGTTTTAATTAACCAAGTGGTTTGATGCCATCAGCCTCCCTCTATCAATTTATTAGTCACTTCCTTCTCGGGCTCATTAATGAACATACTTAATAACACTGTTTCCAGCCCCCAAGTCTCCAGGGCCCTCCCCACAATGCCTTTCTTCTTGCCAGGAACTGCTGGACATTCTCACCCTGACCCCTTTCTTCTGTACAGGTTTGAAATTCATAAATCCATACTTACTCTCCAGGGCCGGAGCGGAGTCTCTTGGGCATGTGTGTGGGTGGGCAGATTCATATGCTTGTGCAAGGGGGTGGGGGGATGAAGCGGGAGCCTGAGAGAAACAAATGTAAAGAGAACAAGGAAAGATAATGGAAAATGTTCCGTAATAGGATTTTTACCCACAGGTCTTTTGAAAATCCGTCAGTTACATATAATGTATATTCTTTATCCTTGCATTCACTAGTTTCTCTTATTATTGTCCCTGTGCCCCTCTCCCCAAAACCATGAATAGCAGACTCATAAAATGCTATGACTTTAAAAACCATCTAGCCAAAATTTATTATTGGGCAGATGAGAAAATCAAGGCTCTGGAGTGGCCAGGGTAGTATTCCTCTAGTTTCACCACAGGCATCACTCCTCCAGCTTCCTTGCTGCAGGTTTTCTAAGAACCTTTTCTAGGGAGACAGCAGAGAGAGCAGCAAGAAGGACTTCAGAGGGCAGACTCGGAAACCTATTTGTTTAAGTTCAAATATCAGCTCTGTAAGTTGCTGTATTAGCTTCCTGGGCTGGTGGAACAAGTCGCCATAAAATGAATGGCCTTGAACAATGTAAACTGGTTCTCCCACAGCTCAAGAGCCCAGAAATGTGAAGGCAGAGCAGCTGCAAATTGGGTTCATGCTGGAGGCTCCAAGGGAGAAGCCTTGCTTGACCACTCTCCTGACTACTACTGGTCATCTGCAGTCCTTGCCATTCCTGGCCATACAGAACATGTGGCTGTAACATGAGACTCTGTCTTATCGTCACCTTCTTTCTTCTGTATTATGTATCCTCTTGTTGTTTTATAAGGGCATCACTCTAAATCCAACATGATTCCATCTCAGGACTCTTAAATGATCACATCTGCAAAGATGTGTCTCTGAGTAAGATCATATTGTGAGGTCCTGGGTGGATATGGAGTTAGGGAATGCTATTCAACTTACTGCGTCATGGAATTCTCTGTGATCCTTAGTTTGCTCATCTGTTTAATGGAGACAGTGTTGTTTCTATCTTCCTTCTGTCATGTTTTGAAGGTTATAAGCAAAAGATGGTAAAGCACTCAGAATAGTGCCTGGCACATAGTAAACACAACACCAGCATTTTAGCCCCATTCAATCCTGTGCTCCATACAGAATTCCATCTCTTTTCCCCTGGGCTTGCCTTGGCATGTGATTGTGTATCTTAGACTGAGAACAGTGTTTGGTCCATAACAGGGACTTTGTAAATATTTGTGACGTGAATACATGGGTGTTATGGAGGAAAGCCGGTCTCCATAGCTGACAGGATCCTGAAGGAGTCATCTGCATTCTCCCAGGTGGAGAAGCTAGAACTCATCCAACACCTTAGGGAAGCGACTGAAATAGCATGGAGACTGATAGGGCATGCAGGGAAAGGTTCCCAACAGCACTGGTGGGGCACGTCCCCAGACCTCACATAGCACCCAGAGAGAAGTTAGAGGAGGTTGGTGGAATCATTCACCCTGTGTGTACAGATACACCCACTGAAGTAGGAGAATACAGGGAAAGGTGGCAGGCAGGCACCAGCTGCTAGCTGACAGGGTCAGTGAATATGAGCAAGTCTTTATCCTTCCAATGGGTTCTGGAGACATTGTGAGCAGGACTACAGGAAATAGTCACCACGTTCCCTTTGGGCTGTTTCTTCAATTGGATACTGTCACCCGAAAGTTATCTATACCAGGAAAATGCCTTTTATAGACTCAACCAGCTGCCCAGCTGTCTCGGAGGGTTTAGACACCTCTTACTCCCTCCCCTCTGGGCAAGGAGAGGAAGAGACTTCTGTGTTCATGCATGCGTGCGTGTGCGTGTGCGTGTGTGTGTGTACCTGTTCATTCTGGAAGAGATTGCTTTCCAGGGCAAGAACATGTAACCTAACCCTGTTTTCAAGGCCAAGTACAGCAAGGGATCTGAAATCCCAAATTAGCACCCTGACCTGAAACCTTGGCTTGTGTGCATGGGGCACAATACCCACGGCAGGTCCCAGGGCTGCTGTGTCGACGGCCAGTGCAGGCTGCTTGGAACTTGGAGCTCGGTGGGCAACCAGAACGAAGACTCAGAAATACCAAACATTTATTGAGCACATACCAGGTGCCGGCTCTATCCACATATTTGTTATTTGTCCCTCAGAATCCTCCCTAGAAGTTGCTAATAGTGTCCCTCTTTCTATGAGTATAATGAGTCCCTGAAAGTACACAGCTGGGAAGTGACGGAGCCAGAATCAGTGCCTAACCAGGTAGGATTCAGAAGCCTATCCTTAAACATTAAGCAGTGCTGTCCTCACAACAAGGCTCATCTGGAGGCCAGAGTACAAGGCTAATGTTCCAGTCAGTGTTAGAGGTTTGGTCTTCAAACTGGGGGTCTGTTTATCGAAGTTCTTATCTGCCTTCCTGTCAGTTAATGAATCACTGCAGCAAAAACATTAAAATTCTATGTGAGGAAGCTCCCCCTTGCGGGCATGAAGGTAATAGACAGTAAATAGATTTTGAAGATTTTTTTTCTTTCTTTCTGAATTCTAGGTGCGTGCTTGGGCCTACGGCGCTTTTTAGCGCCTAAGATTTTGCAGATCAAGGATAGTTAGTAGACGGAAACGCACAGACTTATCATGATAGTGCTGAGAAAAAGACCTTAAGACACGACAAGCTGAAGACAGGGGTCTGGGACACTTACTGTGCTTTAATCCAATGATGCTGAAAGACAGTTAAGAGCAGGATATAAGAAATTCAGCTTAATATCTTAGGGAAACTAAGAAAATGAAAATGAAGGAAGCCCTCGATCTCATTTGGGCTTAAAATAATTAGGCTACTGTGAATCAATACATTTTAAATAGTATTAGATAGTAATCATGGTGATGTTTCTAACTTATTGAATTCCTAAGATGGGCTAGGCTTATGATCTATATGATCTTCCTAAAAACCTGTGTGGTGTGAATTATCTTTCCACTTTTCAGTTAAGGAAGCCAAAATGCAGAGGCTTCAGCCTGTCCTTGAATCCTGCCTCTGCAATTACCAGCTGTATGACCCTAAATCACTTAACTTCCATGCCTTAGTTTCCCCCTCTTCAAAATAAGGATGATGAAGCACCAACTTCATAGGGCTGCATTCAAATTACATTATAATCTTTAATCCACACGAGCTTCTTAGGGCAGTGCTAGTGTGCTCTGAGTGCTTAATAGGCTTCGTTATCTCTATGTGTGTGACAGAGTCCCGAATCTCTCCTTGGAGTTCCAGGCTACACATCCATCTGTCTCCTTGACACCTCCTATCGGATATTTCAAAGATACATTAAACTTGATGTATCCAAAAGCCAAACTCATGACCTCTCCCCTGTTCCAAACTAGTTCTCTCACATAAAGCTCAAGCCCTATCCTAAGAGTCATCATGCTTCCTTTCGCTGGCTTAGTTCCACAGCCAGTCCATCAACAAGTTCTATCTTAGTGAATGTAAGTAGTTTAACATCACAGTAAGAAACCAGAGACGTCTGAATTCTAGTTCTATTATTTTTTAGCTGGGTAGCCAGTGCCCTGTGAGTCACAGTTTCCTCAGCTGTAAAATAGGAATAATAATAGCATCTATTTCATTATATTGTTGTGGGGACTAAATGAATTATTTATATATATATATATATATATGTGTGTGTGTGTGTGTGTGTGTGTGTGTGTGTGTGTGTGTGTGTGTGCATGTATATGTATATGGCTTGGAACAATGCCTAGGATATGGAAAACCTGTTAGCTGCTGTTTTGATTAATGTGAGTCTATTTTCTAAGTTGTTATGTTGGTAGCTATAGCCTTGGCTCGCTCATCCCTGAGACAGTCCCCTGTGTGTTTACTTCTGTAGGAAACAGGACTGCAGGGAATGAATGTATGAAACAATAGCAGTGAAATCTGGATGTCGAAGCCACAGATGACTTTAAATCTAACAGAATGGCACAGATGGCCCAGACCCTCTTCTCTAGTCCGTGTTTGTTAGAGGGAGATCAGTGCTGACCTGGTAAGTGAAGCCTGTTGGTGAAAGGAGACCAAAGCCAGGACAAGTGAAAATGATTAGAAACCTATTCAATCACAAAGAGCATATTAACTGTGCTGCCGCTATGAGCTGGGAACATACGTGGAGAAGATTCAGCCCTGCTCTCAAGAAACTCACAGAACCTGAAAACAGGGACAGAATCATGGAGGCTTCGAGTCAAGACTCACCTCTCGGGTTGTAATTTAAGCCAGTCACTGAGCCCTGCTTGGCCCCAACTCCGCCGTCGCTGCCATGGGCAGACGTCCCTCAAAATTCACTCAGATGCTCCAGAGGAGCAATAAGAACCCCGGATCTGTAGTTACCGAGGCCAAGTGCCAAAGCCCACTTTGCCACTCAGTAACTACGTAACACTTTTGTTTTCAACGTTGCCGAGGCTGTCACTTCACCTGTACAATGGAACTAATAATAGTACCTACGTCAGAGGACTGTGGAGGCGTAAAAGTGATCATAGATGTAAAGCAATAAACACAGGGTAGAGTGCAGGGTAAGAGCTCGATTCCTATTGGCCATTATTCTTAACCTACAAGTAAACAGGAATAGCCTAAGTAGGAGTGGAAAAGACCATAATGAAAATCATGACAGGATATTCACAAGGGAAAATGCTATGTAATGTGCAAAATCTCTGACCGGAAGCCCAGGTTGGTGCCACGATACCCACCAGCATCATCTCACGTTCTTAGTGTGAGTGGCTGAGACAACCCGGGAGGGTGAAAAAATATCAGAACCCAGGAAGATTCCAGTCTGGTACCTCTTTGGCCTGTCGGGGCCACTCCTCAAGAAGTGGCATATTTACTTGGTGGTATTTGCAGTTTATTTGCGGTGTCGTTCCAAAGTGGCCCTCGGTTGGGATAATGTAACCAGGATTCTCATAGTTTGTTGGTGGGACTGGCACAGTATCTTCCCCGTTCTGCCTTGTCATCACTGTTGCTGTCTTTGTTTGTAGGGAGATAGCGTAGAGTCATTGCTGCCAGCATGGTTTCTGGAGACAGACATCCTTGACTGGAGTTCCATTTATGCCATTTATTTGCTGTGTGACATTGGGCAAGTTGCTTGGCTTCTCTGAGCTTCCGTGTTATCACTTATCAAATAATAATAAGAAACCTCAGAAGACTGCCCCAAGGATGAATGAGATCACATTAAATCACCCTTGTAAAAACCACCGAGGCTGAGGCCTGGCGCTCAGTCTACTGGGTGCTTCGCTGGACATGTGGGCTGTCAAGGCAAGGCGGGAGGCCCACCAATCCCTCTGCTTGTTCTCTCCTCACCCCCAGTGGTTCAGGCAAAGGACAAAGCAACCTGGCATTTTTCAGTCTCACTCCTGCAAGACTCTCCTCAGAACTGCACTCTGCAGGCCCCTCAAGCTGCCTCTGGTGGGTCCTACGTGGGCAAAATTCCACCGAAGTATTTTTCAGCATCTCTGGTTTGCTATGTGATCTTGGCCATGCTGTCTAACCTCCGAGTCTATTTCTTCATCTTCAAAATACTTAATATGAAGTTCAACTGAGAGGATTTCTGTGAGGTGAAAATTATTTATGTTAATATGCAATCCTCAGAGACTGTCTCATTTAGGCCTGGAATATTTAGTATGTGGAGGATGGAGAATGGGAAGAGAGCAGTGAGTAGAGCTTGGAGAGAAACGAATAATAAAAAGAGATGCAGAATGATGAAGTCAGGATAATTAACATATTCTCACTTTACATTTCTTTGTGGTGAGAACATTTAAAATCTATTCTTTTAGCAAGTTTCAAATAGGCAGTGCATTCTTCTTGACTACAGTGACCATGCTGTGCAGTAGAGCACCGGAATGCGTTCTTCTCGCCTAAAAGCAACTCTGTTTCCTTTGATCTACGTCTCCTCATCCCCTCCCCGCTTCCTTCATAAGCACCTTTCTACTGTCTATTGCTATGGAGTTGACATTTTTAAAAATTCCAAATATAAGTGAAAGCATCTGGCATTTATCCTCTGTGCTTGACTTATTTCACTTAGAATAATTTCCTCTAGGTTCATCCATGTTGTCATGAATCACAGGATTTCATTCTCTTTTAAGACTGAATCGTGTATCTGTAGCATATTTTCTGTACCTATTCATCTATCAGTGAGCATTTATGCTGTTTCCATATTGCAGATGACTCTCAATTCATCTATATGTATAGACCTATTTGATCTTAATCATTCTATATAGAGAGATTTAATCGGTTTTAGTCAATATGTGTATATTATAGCACCGTACTGTATGGCTTACGTACCTACGGTAATTTATCAGTTTACAAGGATAACAAAGAAAGGGAAGGAATATGTAGGTGTCCTAGAAGGCTATCAAGCGTGGTGTACTTCCTGACGGTTTCTCTTCTTTTGAGTGAAAGAAGAGAAGATGACAGCTGAGTGTTAGGGAGTGGACAGAGGGCGCAAGAGGCTGGAGGGACCGAGGTCATGTTGGGTGTGGATTTTCTGCACTGCTGATGGGACACGGCTCTGGGCTCGCCCCAGTGGCCTCCCCTCCCACAGCTCACGGGTTACCTTCTGCCCAGAAAATCCTCTTGGGTTACACATAGCATGGATGCTGTAGGACAGACATCTGTCTCTACCAGCGCATGCGCTGCCACTCTCTCCAACGTGGGATTCCAGAGGTAACTGTGACCACCCTGAGCTTTCCCAGATGCCTTGTATGCTGCCATTTGTTAGGCACTTTTCTCTTCCACTGTCCTGATGCCTGTAAGTGTGGTGGCCCGTCAGCAGGTCTGTTTGGAGCAGAGGCTTCCTGAAGGCAGAATCAGGCTGGTACAGTTCACTCATGCAGGAGGAGTAGAGAGGTGACTAGACTGATACCATCACCTTCTGCCTTCCCTCTTTTACCACTCTAGGTAACACAGAGGTCCAGAAGGTCCTCCTTCCCCTGTACTTGACTTTTCTAAAAATTTCAGAGTACCTTTTCAATTTTTCTATCACTCTTTTTCCTCTCTTCCTTTCTCCCCTTCTCCTTCCTTACTCTTCTTTCTCTCTGAACCTTTTTGGATGTCTCCCTTGGAATTTCTGTAGCTCTGTGGGATTCCCTCCAGACAGGTGGTAGGCCATCCAGGAAAGTGTTTTAGATGAGTGGCAGTGGCTGCGGCTAAGGAAGATTTACTGCTACCATAGAAGGAGAGAGAGGGAGATTTTCTTCCCTCTATTTATAAATGACCTGAAACGAATCTTTTTGAAGTAATTCCCCATTTTCTGGCTTTTAAAGTAGCCCCACCATTTGTTATAGTCACTCTGCCACATCATAGGAGGCTTCTTTCCAGGTTGCAATACACCAGAGGAGCCCGCATGGACACATATCACCATAGGTCATGGGGGCTGCGGGAGATCGTGAAGGGGTAAAAGGAGGTCACCGTGGACAATATTTAGCCCCAGGATCATTTCTAATTGTCAAATGTTCACATGAACATACCCAGAAAGTATTCCATTGTGTCAAAGACACAATGTCTGAACCAACCCTCCCCCTACAAGCTCTATTATGTCATCCTGAACCGCCAACCTCATCTTCACCCCCTGACCCAGGCCCTTGGCTTAGAGAGAGGCTCAAACTTCAGTTAGGAGGCACAAGCACTTCCAGTGTTACACTCCTCTGATCATATGCTATGTTTAGGTTCCACACCTGTTTTTTGGCACAGTCCTGCCTTCTCACCACCACTGGGGTTGCAATGTGAAAAGAACGCCGAATTTGAGGTCAGAATCCTTAGGTTGAGATACCAGCTCCCCTAGACCTCCTGTTTGCTCTAATGGGCTGCAGTGATTTCTGGAAGCATTTCAAAAAAAACCCCAACTACCTGTATATAGATCCCAATTATTGGCTCATTCTTATTATGGTGTTAAATTACGTACAAAGAGAAAATCAAATGCAAATGCCTCGTGCTTGGGCTGATACACAATTATAAAGCTGAAACAAACTTCCAAATGAAATGTAAACAAAACTACAAAAACCAATAAAAATCAAATGAACAACAGTTATTTTAACAAGGTGGATGATGTTGTTTTTTCTAAAATTAAATCGCTGCTCAGATCGTGACTGAGCTGCTCCGGTGACACAGCCCCTTTTGCGTTCGTCACGCTGTATTACTGTGAGGCAGGCAATGACTCAGCTCTCGCACCACATTTTTCCTATCAGATCTATTGCTAAGCTGTCATCTTACAGCCCTCAGGGACATCATTTGGCCTTCACTGGGTCTAAGCCATCACTTATGTATTAAGTCCTCCTCTGTTCTTTCCTCATTAGTCCTTGACAATGCAAGCAGAACATTGTGAAGCTAATGAGTTCTTTTACACAAAATGCAGCAGAAATTGCTAGTTATCTATCCAACTGTGCACTCCTGTCCTCCCTTAATGTCCCCAACCAAAAACTGTACTCCACAGGGTTTCTTGTACCAATACCACAGGGTTCAGGCCACTGAGGTACAGATGGGCACGCTATTTAGGACTTTCAGGAGGTTTTCTTAAATGAAGGAAGGCCTTCCTTCTTTGCCTTTTCCCCCACTTTACTGCTTGGAAAGACTGAGTACTAGCTGGGGCTTTAGCAGTCATTTTGGATTGTGAGACTGACGGTTGTACTTAAAAGATGGCAGAGCAGGATCCTAAGAAGAGTTAGGGGACCTCATGGCTTCATGGAGCTCTCACACTGAGCCAGTACCCCTTGTCCCCAAACTTTTTTGTTGTGATACAGAATTAATCTCCCATGTAGTTTATATCACTACCATCTTGGGTTTCTTTTCTGTTACCTGTAGCCCAATATGATTCTGTCACTGGGTGACAAAGTACAGACAGTGAAAGTTCCTCTGGGGACCCCCTGCCTTTGAGCTTGTCCTCAGGAAGTCCCCAAAAACTAGAAAGTAGAACAGGCCTAGGTGAGAGCTTGGGTGAGGAGAGCTGTGGACCGATGGCGCACAGAAAGAGGAAGGCAGAGCTCAGCCCCGTCTGCCTATACCTACTCCCTAGCCCTTTCTCCGTGCCTGCTCCTTTCTCCCTCCCTCCACATAGGTACACAGAAGAAGGTTTCTGAGGTTTCTCACAGCAGGAGAAATGAAAACCAAGACAGTGACTGTCGTTGCTTCCTAGAGCACCAGGGGCATTGAGCCGATGACAGGAAAGTTGGAGCCAAAGCGCTAGCCAGGAAGGGTCAGTTTTCTATCCCTCTGTGGAGCCTCAGCTGCTGGACATAGCCTTAGCCTCGGAAACTTGACTCCTTTGACTGAAATCTCCATGCTAATTTCAAATTTAGCCCTGGGCCATGAGCCACATCACAGCTGGCCTGCTCATTTGTTCCCCTCCCCCATGACCACCTCAGGGTTCAGGGCCAGAATTTGGTGGGGGGGGACTGTGAAATATGAACCTCAGTTTGGCCTGCTCAGCCTGTCTCCAAATAATAAATCTCAATCAAGTCTCTGGAGAGAAGCCCTTTCACCTTTGCCACAATTCCCCCTCTCCCTGCCCCTCTCTCTGCCTTCCACTTCCCTTTCTGCCTTATTAGAGTCCTTGTCCTTGGCCAGCCAGCCTCCCTTTCACCCTCAGGTTTTGCCGGGCCCCACAGGGTGGAGGCATGGGACAAAGCACATGTTTGGGCCACAGAATGAAAGTTAATCCTAGATCTGCCACTAACTAGCTGTAAGATGCAGGACAAGTCACTTCAGTCCTTTGAGTCTGTTTCCACTCCGGAAAATGAGAAAAGTAACTCTCCTCATAAAGCTGCCATTGTGCTCTGACTGAAGGAGAGAAAATGTGGAAATGGCTCACACTGGTAGGGGCTTTCAGTTAATCCATGTGGGTCACATATTCCCCAGCAGCTGAGACTGGTCCCCAAATCTGACCCTCTTCCCCACTACTGTTGGCCTTGAGAATGACACCTGCTGCCAACCATAAAGCCAGGAATGCTTCCTGACTCATGCTTCTGCCTCACCTCCCACGTTCAAACCATCGCCAAGTATTCCCTATCAATTTCACTTCTGTAACAAATATGGGCTCATTATATCATGTACCTCTGTCACTGCTCTGAAAAGTTTAAATTTTACATTTATGGTGTAATTGGTCGTGTTAATCTCCTCTCTCATCATTGCATCCCCAGTGCTTTTCATGAAGCTAAGTGCTGAATAAATATTATTGAAAAAAATAAATGAGAAAGGGTTGAAATTATTTCCACTAACTAATAAGGCTCATGAGACTCAGAGAGGCTAAATAACTTACCCAGAGCTACACATATAGTGAAAAAGTTTTGAACTAAGATTTGTCCAGTCTCACAGTCAGCCCTCTTTTGTCCCCAGCTTTACTGAAGTATAATGAACAAATAAAATTGTATAAATTTGTAGTGTGCAATGTGATTATTTGATATACATACATTGTAAAATGATTACTATTATCAGGTTGGTTGGCATATTTATCAGCTCACATAGTTGTGACTTCTATATGTAATGAGAATATTCAATATCTGTTCTCTTAGCAAATATCCAGTATCCAAACAGTATTATGAATTGTAGTCACCATGGCGTACATTAGGTCCCCAGAGCGTCATTTATAACTGAAAATCTGAACCCTTCTTTCAGTAATGAAAATGTTTTCCCAACAAAATGAGAATATGGTACAGACATTAGGTAAGGTAGGAGCTATAAAGTAGCCGTTTGTATTTTTCTGCTTGGAGAATAGGCTTTATGTTGAACTTTGCCTTTTTTGTCTGGTTGGGAACTGCTTATCAGGGCTGAGTCTGAGTCAGGATTCTCATTTGGTTTAAATGAGGTCTTCAATGATTTTCATTTCTATGCCCCTTTGATCTGGCCATGACGTAGGCGTGTGACCTGCCCTCCACATCCTTGATTCAACAAGCCACAGACTGAACATATTTTTATTACTTAATTTTTAATTGGTACATAACACATAATGATTACATTTCAAGGTGGTACATGTACATAATACATCTTAATTCTTTTTTTAAAAAAATTGTATCTGAGTATGCATCAACTTTTGTCACTTAATATTGTTCCCCAAATGATATAGCATAACAACTGCTTACATAACATTTACAGTGTTCATATTCAGCATGGCAAATAATCTAGAGATGATTTAAAATGTATGGGACTATATGCCTAAGTTATCCACAATTATTACACCACAAAAGGAAGTTGAGCATCCGTGAACTTGGATATCTTAGGGTATCCTGACAGTAATCCCCCATGACTACCAAGGAGAAGCATATAGGACTATATAGAAGTATATAGGAGGGAGCCAGGAAAAGGGGCAGGCCGACTTACCTTTGATAAAATGGAGATGCCCTGAAGCCTGAAATTGGGAGGAGTGGTGATTAGCATCACTCGAGGACATGCAGCAGTTCCTCAAGGTTTCAGGCTCACTTAAGTAGAACAAGAATGATGAGAAAGTGTGGAGGTATCTGAGGCAGAGATATGGGAATAAGAGTTCCATTCCTTATCAAGAGCTAAGATTGATTCCAGCCTAATCTTCACACCAGCCCAGATGTAGAACTTGAGGTCAGAGTGACTAAATGGACTGTTTGAGCTCACAGGGTTAGACAGGGCAGTGGAGCTGCACCTTGGAGGAAGGACAGTCTCTCAGGAATTTATGTTCTTTTATGCCACAACATTGTATGCTGAAATCGTGAGGAACCCAGGAGGGAAATTTGAAGGGAGGAAGATAGTTAAAGCCCAACCCAGTTCTATCCAGCAAAAGCACTAGGCCAAAACACCGTCAATGGAGGAAAGATAGCCTCTTTTATAAACAGCACTGGGAAAACTGGGTTTGAACCTGCCAAAATTAAAATTAGATCTATGTCTTTCACCATGGCACTAAACTGAAATCAAAGTAGATTAGAGACTTTAATATTAAAACAGAAACACTAAACCTGCTAGAAAATAGGTTAGGCAGAATTCCTGAAATCATTGACAGGGAGAAAGACTTTATGAACAAAACCCCAGTAGCATGGGAACTAACAGAAAGAATCAAAAACTGGTATTTCATCTTTTTAAAAAGCTTCTGCATGGTAAGAGAAACCACCAACAGAACAAGATAGCATACCATATAGGAAAAGAATTTTACCAGGTGTTCCTCAGACAAAGGACTGCTATCTAGAATATATAAAGAACTTGAAAATCAGCTCCCTCAAATTTAAAGACCCAATTCAATAATGGATATTTGAAATGAGTAGACACATTTCATACGATGAAGTAAAAACAGTGAAGAAAAATATTTTAAGAGTTCAGCATCATTGGTCATTCAACAGATGCAGATGAAAACAACACTGAGATTTCACCTCAGTCCAAAAAGAATGGCTGCTATCAAGAAATCAACCAACAACAAACGCTGGCAGGGCTGTGGGAGAAAGGAGCCCTTCTCCTCTGTTGGTGGGAATGTAGACTGGTGACCACTGTGAAGATCAGTGTGGACATTCCTCAAAACCCTAGGTTTAGAGGTCCCATTTGGCCTTGCTATGTCCCTGCTAGGTATGTACATGAAAGAAATAAATGCATCACATCACAGTGGCATATGTTCACTCATGTTTATAACAGCACGACTTGTAATAACTACATCTTGCAAACAGCCCAAATTCCCATCAACCAGAGACTGGATAAAGTAGATGCATTTTTAGAGTATTACTCAGCCATAAAAAATGATAAATTAGAGAGTTTTATACTTAAATAGATGCACCTTGAAGCCGTACGCACAAGTGAAATAAATAGGACACAGATGTGTAAATACCACGTTGTTTTTCTAGTATGTGAAAGTGCAAGTGTAAATACACTCCAAAATGTATGATAGGTAATGTGAAATCGGAAGAAAATGTTCAAAGGGAAAAGGGAAGGGGAGCAGGGGAAAGTAAAAAGGAAGAAAAACAATTTGATGATAAAAACAAAAAGATGGAAACAAAGCTTATGTTCTATAGTGGATGAGACTGTAGGGAGGGCAGGGGAGTAGGAAAAAATGAGAATCAAGATGTGTCATGTGCAGGTAAAAATCCTCAATTTTTTAATTTTTTATTTTATTTTATTTTATTTTATTTTTTTTTTTTTGAGACAGGGTCTCGCTTTGTGGTTCAGGCTGGCCCTGAGCTCAGCCTCCAACTCACATCACAGCAATCCTCCTGCCTCTGCCTCCCGAGTGCTGGGATTACAGGTGTGAGCCACCACGCCTGGCGCTGTGGTATGTGGTGCTGATTGCTGCTGGGCGTGAGTCTCCACACCCAGTATCATATGTGGTTGGGGGTAGGGGTATCGAACCCAGGCCCTTGCGCTTGCAAGACAGGCACCGGAACCACTGAGCTAAGTCCCTGGCCCCAAATTCTCAATGTTTAAAGTGATCATAGTGTGTGTCTAATATGTACCAATAAAGTCAAGAAAGAGGCGGGAAAATACCAGGCCATCAGACTGCTCACTCTGATGGTTCCCAGCTCTCTTGCACACTGCTGAAGAACAGCTGGTGGTAGAGTCCAGGTGGCCTTCTGTGTTCAGGAGTCTCTGTTCCTATGCTATCTCCTCCTCACCCTGCTTCTCATTTGCCACAGTGTCCTGATGCCTATATGTCTCATGATGCGGAGGACTCCTGCCACGAACCTCTCTTTCCTAGTACCACCTCTATATCAAAAGAATAACCACAGTTTAGGAAGGCCACTCACAAGTCAGAGGAATTTGAATTGGCATGCACCTGTAGTCCCAGCTGTTCAAGAGGTTTAGGCAGGAGGATAGCTTGAGGCCAAGAGATTAGGGCCAGCCTGGACAACGTAGCAAGTTTCTCTCTATATATATATATTTTTTTTCTTTTTTTGAGACAGAGTCATCCTAAGTTTCCCAGGCTAGCATGGAACTCATGATCATCCTGCCTCAGACTTTCAAGTATCCTGGGTCACAAATGCATGTTGCCAAGCCTGGCAAGCCTGAAATACTTAATTACAGGCTCTATCACTTTCTTACCAACTATGGGATCTTAGGCAAATCACCTCCTTTTTCTGATTCTCAGGTTCTTCATCTGTAAATTAAATCACCATTCCTTTCTTTCAGGGACACGGAATAAATTAAGAAATAACGTGTATAAAACACTCTTGCCCAGTACCTGGCCCATGGCGGGCATGTGATGTTATTAGTCATAACCAGCTGCACACAGCATAACATCCTGTTCCGGCAGATCTTAATAGTTATTAATCAAGTGTTAAAAGGTTCCATTTACTTATTCAGACATTTCATTGTAAACACAATTAACAACCTTATTCTTTTTAGATTCAATCCCTAGTGTACCTAATAACCAAACCTCTGAGTGATCACGCTCCTGAGAGAGCAGTCTGTCCATGACAGAAGATTGGTTTGGGAAGGCAGAAGCACTTTCCATCTGAGATTTGCAGCCAGGGTACACTCAAAACATCACACAGGCCTAGTAAAGGCACTGGAGAAATTCAGAGCTAATTTGGCCAGTGGATGGGATGGCTGTATAGATGGTCTTCTGTGGACATTGACTACTCAGGTGGGACTTATTACTCCCGACACACCAAGGAGATAACTGACCCAGACAGGCAGGCTAGATCCCAGTCAACCCAGACAAGGTACATTTTCTAGATAATGTACCTCTTTTCTGTTTCCCTCCAATATATTTTCTTTTCTTCTGTTCTTATGCAAGGAACTACCCTACTACACAACTCCAGAAGGCACAATTTATTTCTTGTTATTCATGAATGGTGCCTCTGGAGTTGCTACTAATGTGTATAGTAGCTGTGGTGCTGCAGATGCACTCGTGTGTCTTTTGTGGATTCTTACTTTTGGTGCTTGACTATACAGACTACATCTTTTACCCCACTGTACAAGTTGCCTGTTCATCTCATCTGGAAAAGGTATAGTCCTTTCTGCTAAGGAAGAGCTTCAAGTCTGGCTAGGGCAAGTGAAACATGTGCCTGTCTCCTGAGCCTAAAGGTGGAGACTCTGTCTCCCTGCAGATTCGGAGACCCTTAGGGGCTCGAGCACACTCGCTCCCACACGTTGAACCTTGTCAGCAGCCATCTTGGTAGCCCCACCCCTCTTGTCTCTCACCCATTGCCTCACCTTCCCCCATAGCTCATGACATACAGACCCCCCACTAACAAAGTTCTCTTATTGAGCAAAACCCTAGGTCAAACCTATAGACCCTCCCTTCCTCCTAGCCTTCACCCCACTCTGTAACCTTTTGCTATATATGTGACACTTAAGCCTGAATAAATCAGAAGTTCCAGAAATATTTCCCAGGGTCTGTACTTGACTCTGCGCTTCACCCTCTCCGGCCGAGAAAACCTCACATAGACAACAAGCAACATTCTGCCATCACTGGGAATCTACAAGGTGCAATTGCTGTCTTCTAGCAAAATAAAACATGCAGATAACATTCCACTAGATAAAATCACAAATCTCCTTAGCTAATGTGTGTGCCAAGTATCCTGCCACCACGAGAAAGCCAAGCCTTTCCATTTATACATGCCAATACTGACAGATTGCAGGTATATGACTGTAGACCTTTGGATCATTCCTTTTCTTATTATTTAAAAAAATTAATGATGGAATTTTCCTATAGTGCACAATATTAAAAATGCTTTGTATACTTGAATATTAGTTAGTGCACAGAGTTATATAGTCCTGCCAGGCCTGTGTGATGTTTCTCCAGCCAGATGTGTGAGCTGAGAGCCATCATAGTGGTCTATGGAGTGGGAAAATGTGGGCGTGGCTAAGCAATTCCTTCTGGCACTCAGGCTCTTTTGGCTCTAGCAATGTCCCTTTAGCCTGGCACCTTAAAGGAACTGCTGCATAACAGGCAAGGGTGTGGCCAGCTTCAGAGAAAGAGGCCCAGTCCATTCCAGCATGTACCCTTTGTAAGCAGAGAAAGACTCCTCTTTCGACCTTAGCTTCTCTCCAAACCTGACTTATAGTAAAAATGTTTTCTATCTCCATAGAGTTGTTGGTAGGATTAGAAGTAATAACCTATGCAAACCATACCACAAACTTGGGCAATATACTTAGTTTCTCTTTACCTCAGTTTCCTTGTTCTTGAAATCAGAAGGATAATAATGTCTACCTCATAGGACTATCATGACAATAAAATGAATTAAAATTTCCAAAGCCCTTAGAACGAAGATTGGTTCAGTGTAATTACTGTCTATATGTTTGTTAGATTAGTAAATTCCAGCTTCTTCTTTATTCATTCCACAAATACCAACTACTGCTGTGTTCCAAGCATTGATCTAGTCACAAGGAAAACAGAAATCAACAAGACTCCCTACTTCTGTGGAGTTCAGAGTCTAGTGGGGAAAAACAACAAATAAACCAACAGTAAATTGAACAAGGCAAATATGTCAATGATTTTAAGGAAGGGAAGGAAAAGAGGTAGCAGGAAAGACAACACTAGGGTGAAGATACAGGGCAGTTTCTATGAGATGGTCAGGGAAGTCTTTTATAAAGAGACAACATTTAAGCTGAGATTCACGTACAAAATAACCAGATGTTGGGAAATAGGCAGAAGGATGACATAATACATAAATCCTGATAGTGAAAGGGAATTTCCAGGCAGATGGATATTTTAAATTGAACAACAGTGGGTTAACTGTGTTCTTAAGCAACTATGAGTTAACTAGGTAACTATGCTTTTTGTAGACTGTACCTGAGTAGCCATGACAACTTGTGTGATCTGTCACCAAAGGAGTTTAATGGACGTGGAAAGTCCTGCCAGAACTCGTTGCTGTCCCTCCCCACCCAGCTCTGCTTTGTGCAAACGCTGCTTGCTATATTCCCTGGGAAAACTAATGGAAGTAAGCCTTATTGATGTAAAAGATGTCAAATAGCTAACCATCAAAGGCTACCAAATACTCTTCTTCTGCTTCTGTACCTCCTGCTTGAAACACTATAAAACTGCCCAGCCCCCAGTGTTTGGGGCCTGACTTCTTTGGGAAAAGACCTTCAAAGCTATTTATTGCCTCCCAACCTCTGGGTGCCGTCTGTTTCCTGATTTGGGTATTCTGCAACAATATGATTGGGATACAGTAAGACAGAGGGAAAGTAGGAGATGAAAGCAAAGGAGAAGACAGATGCCTGATCATGTAGGACCCCTGGCTCTGTATAGAGGAGTTTGAATTTTATTACAAGAACAATAGGGAAGCGATGTCATTGACAAACCACTCACTTCATACGTGAGCAAATTAGGACCCCCTGTGGGGAAGGAATTATCCAAGATCACGCAAAGGATTAGCAGCAAAGCAGAGATCAGGACCAATGTTCACTCATTCCCCAGCATTGTGCTGTTTTATTCCTCCCCATATTCTTGACTGTATTCAGTCTCCATGGATAAAAATCCACTTCAGGTCCTTTATGCAGGAAGCCCTACGGTGCTTAGCCTCCCGCGGGACGTGGGCGATGGGCAAAGAGCCACAGAGTTTCTGTGCAGAGAGGTGCCAGAAAGGGTAGGCCTGGCTTCTCTCCTTCTAGCCCCCTGGGAAGGAACAGATGATTTCACACTAGTGTGTGGGATGTAGTCATCTGGAAGAAATAACAGAAACTGAGAGCTGTTCCCGCGCACAAACCAGCAGGTGTAGTATCTGCCCTCCATCGGTTAATTGCACTTACAGAATTAAGCTGACGATCTGTATGTCCATTCCTTTCTCAAGGCGATGGAAGAAAAATCATTTATTTTAAGGGAATTCCAACGAAGGGTCTGAGTCCAGCACTCACCCAAGGAAGAGCACTAGCCTCACAGCTGTGATGCTAATCTCGTTGCCACCTCCCTGCTAGCCATGGAAGAGCGGTGCTCTGCATTCCGCACCACCCCAGCCAGGCCCATCCAGGATTGGTTAATCTATTTCCTGAGCATAAATAATCTGATATTTAAAAAAAAAAAAATTCTGGGCGTAGTATCTAGCTCAGTGGTGCTGCATCCTGCTGGCCAGTGCAAGGTCCTGGATTCAATATCCAGTTCCGAAAAAAGTTCTGATCTAAGCTTATTTATGACAAAAGATAAATTAATTCAGAATGCACGAGGAAGACAGACATTTTAGTGTACAAAATCCTTGGCTTCTGACATGTACTCTTTTCTAATTAGTTAAGTAATACGTTTCTCTTATAACCCATTATAAATTATAAAAACATAAAGAAAATGTTTAAAACCACAATCCAGAAACAACCGCTGTTAACAAGGTACTTTTCTGTCATCTTTTCCTAAAGTATAGAAACATTTAAATAATTAAGATTATATTTACATACAAATGTATGTTTTATTTTTATTTTCTAAAATTATGAATATGTTCCCAATTCATTAAATATTCCCCCAAACATGGTTTAATTGCTATTCATTATATCAACAAAAACATATACCATAATCTATATAACTTAGACGTTAGTGCAGTAGTTGCCAAAGTGTGATGACTTTAGTAATTAGCATCTGGCTCAAAAATGAAATGTTATAAAGTGACCCATGGTCAGATCAGTTCTGGTTCTAGGAGAAATTTACAAACTTGTTTTCAGCATTACCGATCGCAGAGCCTCATACAGCAACGCAGACTGGACTCGGCAGGGCAATGCAGTATGCAGCATTTGTCTGTGTGCCCGCGTCTCCGTGTACTAGGGAGTAAATATGGTGAGATACTGCCCCTGTGTGGACAATTAGGATGTTGCAGCATTCACACACACACACACACACACACACACACACACACACACACACGAATCATTCTGCAGTAACTGTACTTGAACATTCATCTGACTTTTTCATTAGAAGAGATTCACACAGGGGCCGGGGATTTAGCTCAGTGGTTCCGGCGCCTGTCTTGCAAGCGCAGGAGTCCGGGTTTGATCCCCGGTAACCACATAACAATACTGGGCGTGGAGACTCACCCCAGCAGCAACCAGTACCACATACCACAGTGCCGGGCGTGGTGGTGGCTCACGCCTGTCATCCCAGCACTCGGGAGGCAGAGGCAGGAGGATTGCTGTGATGTGAGTTGGAGGCTGAGCTCAGGGCCAGCCTGAACTACAAAGCGAGACCCTGTCTCAAAAAAGAAGAGATTCACACAAAAGAAAATATTGGACCCCAAATTACAGAGTTCTGATTGTACCTTACCCAGTTTTTCTTGAGTCTCGGTGGGTCTCATCCTACAAAGGAGCACAGGCAAAACAACCTCAGTCAAACTTTCTCCCCAGCTCAAACTCTACTACCTGGAGTAAAAGTTCGTTTATTTTTTATTTTAGAACTGTTTTACATAAAAACTGAGAAGACAATGGGGGGGCGGTAGGGTGGGTAGGGCTGTGGGAAAAAATGAGAATTAAATTGTGTCTTATACTGGTACAAATCCCCATTATGGAGTGCAATCATGATGCGAGTATGCAATGTACCAATAAAGATTAAAAAAAAAAAAAAACTGAGACGACAGTACAGGGAGTTCATAGGCTCAACACCAGTTTTCTCCGTTACAAAATCTCCAATTAGTATGGTGCATCTGTTACAATGAATGAACCAATGTGGCATTAATAATACATAATAATTAAATAAAATCCATATTTCATGTATATTTCCTTAGTTTTAATCTAATGTTCTAAGATTTCACCTCAGTATCCTGCATCACATTCAGCCATAGTATCTCTTTAGGCTCTTCTTGATGTAATGGTTCCTCAGACTTTTTGTTTTTGATGAGCTTGAAAGTTTTGAGGAGGGCTTTTAGGTATTTTGTAGAACTTCCTTCACCTGAGATTTGTCTGATGTTTCTCTCATGATTAAATTGTGATAACGTGCTTTGAGGAGAAGACCTCAGAGGCTAAGTGCTAGTCTCAACACATCATATCAAGTTAAAATAACTTGTCACTATTGGTGTTGACTTTGATCAAGCAGAATGAGATACTATTTATCAAGTTTCTTCACATAAGTTACTCTTTTCCCTCCCTTTCTTTACTGTATTTCTGGAAGTAAGTAATGACAGAGTCTAGACTTAAGGCATGATAGTCATACCTCTCTGTGCTGCTCATTTTCAAATAGAAGACACATCTATCTCTTTGTGTATGCATTCTCTGAAGGAAATTATTTGTGTTCATTAAATATGCAAATATACATTTCTATTAAATCTATTCCTTCTCCTCTGAGAACGCAACGTATATTTGGGTACATTCTTGAAGGATGCCATCATACAGGTGCAATGTAACATCAACTGCAAAGTTTTCCTGGTATTCAGAAATCTCTTCAAATGAAAGAAAAGCAGGCGCATTCGTCAGCTTTCCTGTCACTGAGACAAGCCACATTCCCAACACCTACAACTCAATGGAGGATAGGTTTAATTTTTTAAGTAAATTTTTGGTACTCTTTTGATATATATAACCATCACATTTATCAAAGGGAATCTGTACCTGAACATAACATACCTTAATTCTTCTTTTTATTTTTTTTGAGGCAAGGTCTTGCTTTTGTATTTCAGGCTGGCCCTGAGCTCGGCCTTGAACTCACAGCAATCCTCCTGCCTCTGCCTCCCAAGTGCTGGGATTACAGGCGTGAGCCACCATGCCTGACATTATGGTGTGTGGTACTGATTGCAAATGGGTGTGAGTCCCCACACCCGGCATTGTTGAATGTGGTTACCAGGGATGAAACCCAGGGACCTTGCACTTGCAAGGCAGGTGCCGGAACCACTGAGCTAAATCCTTGGCCCAAAATATCTTAATTCTTTTCTCTCTCATTTCCCTCCCCGCCTTCAATCTTTCTCCCCTCTTTGAACCCTTCTTCCCCTCTTATTTACAAAAGCTCAGTTTCCATTTTTTCCTTCCTCTTTTTTCTTTTCCTTTCCTTTCTTCTCCCTCCTCCCTCCCTTGCTTTCCTTCCCATGTGAACATTTGCTTCCTACTTCTCAGCATCTATAGTATATTTTGGTGCCTATTTATACTTCCAGTTTCTCACACAAAAGAAACAATGAGATATTTAAACACATGGGTGTTGAGGTGCATCCATTCACCTAAAAAGAGTCTCAGGTTTATCCTTCTTTGGGGCAGAGTAGTACTCCATTGCATAAAGAAAGACATCTTCTCTGTTGATAGGCATCTGAACTGTTTTCAAGATTTAGCTATTACAAATTGTGCTGCTATAAACATGAATGTGCATATATCACTGTGGAATGATGCTTTTATGTGTTTTGGAAAGAAACTAAGAAGAGGAATAACTGAGTCAAATAAAACCTCTACTTTTAGATTTTTGAGAATTCTACATGATGATTTCTATATTGGTTGTACCAATTTATACTCTAAGAGTGGAGAAGGGTCTATTTTTCCCCACAGCTTTACTGGCATTTGTTATAGGTTGATTTCTTAAAGAAAGCTACTCTTTCTGGAATGAGATGGAATCTGTATTATTTTAATTTGTATTTTTCAAATGACCAGTGATGTTGAACATATTTACTTGTTGTTTACGCTTGCTTATCTGAGAAGTGTCTATTCATTTAAGAGGCCCATTTTTAAAATGTGGCTTTTAAATCTAAGAGTCTGATTTTTTTACTTCTTCATAAATCTTAGATATTAATGCTTTTTTCTGAGGAATATCTAGTTTAAAAATCCTTTTCTCATTCTGTGGTCTTTCTCCACTCTCTTGGTTGTTTCTTTTGCTATTCAAAAGCTTTTTAATGTGGGATATGTTAGTTATTGTTTCTTTGCAATATTTCTTGTGTGATTGGGGCTTTGTTCATAAAGTCTTTGCCTACACCTATGTCTTCAAATGTTTTACTTGTTTTATCTTGCAGAAGATTGTGTTTCTGTTTTAAAATTTAGAATTCTGACGCATTACAATTTTAGTTTAGTGCACGGTGAGAGATGTGGATCTAGGTTTAATCTCCAACCAGTGGAAAGCCACTTTTCCAAGCATCATTTATTACAAAGGCTAACTTTCTTCCAATGAAGATGCTTGGCCTTGTTCTCAATGACAAGATGGCTGAGTGCATTTGGAGATATTTCTGCACTTTCTGTTTTGTTTTGTTGATCTTTGGGTATAGGGTCTTTATTTTGACAGTACCATGCTGTTTTTATGGTATAATTTCAAGCCAAGGGCTTCTGCTTTGCCATTGTTGCCCAGAATTGCTTTTAATATTCTAGGTATTTTCTGATTCCAAATGAATTTTAGAATTGTTTTGTCTATTTCTGTGAGGTATGCTACTGATGCTTTGTTTGGGATTACATTGAATCTGTGTAGTTTTGGAAATATGACCATTTTTACTACGTTGGTTCTGCCTATTCAAAATCAAGGGATATCTTGGGCCAGGGACTTCTTAGCTCAGTGAAACCAGTGCCCCCCTTACAAGTGCAAAGTCCTGAGTTCATCCAATCACTGGTAACCACATACAACAGTGCCGGGCCTGGTGACTCACCCATCAGCAATCAGTACCACACACTGCAATTCTGGGCATGGTGGCTCATGCCTGTAATCCCAGCATTCAGGAGGCAGAGGCAGGAGGATTTGAATTCAAGGCTCGCCTGAGGTACATAGTGAGCTCAGGGCCAGCCAGAAGTACAAAAGCAAGGCTCTGTCTCAAACACACAACACACAAACACACATGCACACGCGCACACACACACACACGGAGGATATCTTTCTATTTTCTACTTGGATAGGTTTAACTTGGTTCATAGATTCAAGAAATTCAATCTGTGGTAATCTTGCTCCAAGGCAGGAACATAATAGCAGCAAAGTGAAACTTCTCAATTAATTGTGACCAGGAAGCAGAGGAGGAGAACAGTGCCAAAGAGGAACAAGTGAGAGTCAATATGTAGTACCCAAGGCGTCCTTTCAATGATCCACCCAAATACACCCAGTATCATGCTTTACTAATGTGCTAAGCACTTGTAAATGAAAGTAACATACCAGAATTAATTGCACATCAGGCAATAAAATATAGTTGATAATGATGATAGTTACATTCAAGTAAAACAATCACAAATGGGGAAATATATTTTTAAAAAACATCCATTTCTTCTTTCTCCTCCTCTTCTTCTTTCTTTTCTTCTTCTTCTTTTCCTTTTCCTTCTCCTCCTCCTCCTTTTACTCTGTCTTCTTTCAATTTTTCTATGGGGGGGGGTTGTTTTTTGAGACAGAGTCTCACTGTGTAGTCCAGACTGGCCTTGAACTTTCTATGTATTCTAGACTGGCCTTGAACCAGCAGCAATCCTCCTGCTTTAGCCTCAGGAGTGCTGAGATCATAGGCATGCCCAGCTAAAACAGCCATCCAATGTCTATCAAAATTATTCTAAGGTGAGATAGCAAGTGAAGAAATATTTAAGAAACTCGACCAATTCTTGGTGAAAACAGGAGACTGTTTTACTTGAGCTATCAGTCACTCCATCCATCTTCCCTCCCCCAAAGGTACCTGACAAACACTTATTCTGGGCAGATGTAACCAAAAAGACAGGCTCCCTCTCCCTTTAGCCACCAGTCAAGGTACTCTGTATGTCACCAAGATTGACAAGCTACCAGAATTTATCATCACCCTCTACCTTCCATGTTGAAAAGGTTGAATTCTTTGTAAGTGTGGCCAAAATGGATTATGATAAATCCCTCCCTTCACCCAGACCAGGGGATCTGTGGCTGTGTAACAATACTGAGACACCAATTGACCTTGCTCCAGCTCACTCATGGGATAGAGGTTCAGTACTGGGAGAAATATATTGAGCAGAACAAGGGCTGCTGCCCTAGCCAAACCACCTGGTCATAAAGTATGGGTGTCATTGTAAGAAAAGGAGGCCACAGTTCCAACACTCAGTTGGGGAAGAGTGCCTCAAGGATTTTGTCCCAACAGCAGAGGCAGGCTCTAACAACCGATAGCTCTGAAGCTTTCTCTAAAGAAACTGACTTCATTTAAAAAGGACTGTAGAGGTTCAAGCCTAAGGGAACTCTCAAAAAAAAGGGTTACTTCATGGTAAGCAAGTAAGAGGAGGCTGGTAACTCCCTTCACTAAGAGCAACAATCTAAAATGTAAGAACTTCACTAGAAACAATTCAAGAAGAGACAGCGAAGAAGAGCACTCTTGAAATCAGAACAAACCTCAAATATGAAGTATTGAAAGAGCACCACATTTAATTGACTCTGACTATAGAACAATTTGTGCCTCAGGACATTTTTTAACACTATAAAGTAATCACTCAGCAAGTAGGGAAGCCTAACATCTAGATGTGATCCAAGAAAATGCACACAGTTTAACTGAAAGATGCAGAAAAGAGCCCTTGCAAGAGCTCTGATGAAACCACTTCTATCCCACAGTGATAGTACACAAGCCTCAGGCCATTCTCTTTCAGGATCAGCAGTAAGACTTCACATTGAGAGAGAGCTATATTTCACTATAACAGTTTATTTAAGTGAGCAAACAGGAAAACAAGCCTTGGAGAAGGGAGAGGAAAATCATTATGCAGTTGGTATAATATCTTATCTAAGATGATCAATTTTCTAAAATATTTAAGAATCAGTCTAACAAAGGAGGTGAGAGACCTCTACTCTGAAAACTATAGCACTCTAAAACAGGAGATAGAAGATGATATCAAAAAATGGAAAGACATACCTTGCTCCTGGGTAGGAAGAACCAAGATCATCAAAATGACTATACTCCCCAAACTACTATACAGATTCAACACAATCTCGATTGAAATCCCAACAGCATACTTTATAGATCTAGAGAAAAAAATCCAAACTTTCATCTGGAACCACAAAATACCTAGAATATCAAAAGCAATTCTAAGCAACAGGGACATGGTGGGGGGTATTACAACTCCAGACCTCAAACTATACTAAAAGCCACTGTGATAAAAACTGCATGGTACTGGAAAGTAACAGACCTGAGAATCAATGGAGTAGACTAGAAGGTCCAGAAACTACTCCAGATACACTGAGCCACCTCATCTTTGAGAAAGGAGTCAAAAACCCTCAATGGAGGAAACAGCCTCTTTAACAAATGGTGCTCAATAACTGGGCTTTAACTTGCCAAAGACCAAAGGTAGACCTAGCTTTTTCACCGTATACCAAGCTAAAACCAAAGTGGATAAGAGACCTAAATATTAAAACAGACACTCTAAATCTGCTGCAAAACAGGTTACATAAAACTCTTGAAAGGGCCGGGGAGTTAGCTCAGTGGTTCAGGCGCCTGTCTCGCAAGCGCAAGGACCCGGGTTCGATTCCCCGGTAACCACAT
>PVIR01018762.1:0-32965 GCA_004026965.1 Petromus typicus | reverse complement strand
AGAATCCAACTGATGATATGATGTTCAGAAAAATACAAAGTGAGTATGTGGAGTTCAGATGAAGGACAGTGATGTAGATTTGGAAGTCATCCACAGTTAGAAATATATATGATCACTGAAGCATGGTGAATCTAGTTAGTTGAACGGTGGATCTAGTTAGTTAGAATGAGAGACCCTGAGATAAAATGTTGGAAGTCACAATGACATGTTTGTAGCATGCAATAAAATCACAGTAAAATTCTCATGAATTAAACCTGCTTAATAATTCTTGTTCATCCATTCAATAAATACTTAGGCACATTCTAATTTACAAACACTTTTAAAAAATATTTAGTATTTATTGGAACAGAATTTACTGTATGTAATGATTATAGTTCTTATGAGAAGTTGATACATTTATATAAAGCATTTTAATTCTTTTTCCGTCTTCTTTTCATCTCACTCTATCTGTTGGTCCCCCTCCCTTCTGCAAAAAGATCTTTCTCCCTTTTTCTATAATTCATTTTTTTTTGCTTTTTATTTATATTTTGGGTTTCTCATATAAGAGAAACCATGAGATATTTAAACTTGACAGACACTATATTGAGTTCTAGAGATACAAAGATAGGAAAGAGATGGCTTATATTGTCAAAGACATTATAATCTAGGGGATACAGATAAATGGACAGAATTTATTGTGATAGTTACTGCTGACTGATATGACAGAAGTGGGACAAGGGAAAACCATTTGATAAGAATTTGTGAGTGGGACTGGAGTTAGGGATGGGTAGTTTCCTAAAGTAGAATAAGAGGGGTGAGCCGAGTCCCGAGAGATAATTAAGGGATATCCAAGGGATATCCAATAAAAGTGTGTGTGTGTGTGTGTGTGTGTGTGTGTGTGTGTGTGTGTGTGTGTTCGTGAGTGTGAGCATGCATATGTGTGCATGTGCAGGGGCTAAAGAGTCTGATTTTCAAATATATCTTCTTTTTAAATTGATTTTATTGATACATTTTATATATACATCATGATCACACTGGACCCTGAGATTCCATCTCACTCCACAAAGAATGGCTGCTATCTTGAAATCAACCAACAACATTCTGGCTTGGCTGAGGGGAGAAAAGAACCCTTCTCCACTGTTGGTGGGAATTCTTTCCTTTTTTTCTTTTTAAAGGCCTAACTTCTGGGAAAGTGCAAATGTCCCTTCTTTAATTGTCTATGATTTTGGTCCTTTTCTTTGTCTGATTCCTTGTTGGGGTACCCTTGCTTCTGTAGCTAAAAGCTCATGCATGACTTCTGTGTGGCAGGGATCTCAGTGCTGATTCTCTTGCAAGCATGTGGTTTGCTGTTTTTGAGGAATGCTGTGGGACCTCACTACTGTACAGAACCACTCTTCCTGGAGGTTTCCTTAGCAATCTTGAGTGCTGAAGGCAGATGACCCAGGTACACCTTTCAGCATTCTCTCTCAGTTGCACAGCACTCAGTGTCTGGGTCACAACCCATTAAGATACGTGGAGCCCAGTCCTGTATGTAGAATGTCCTACAAAGGCCCAGGTACTGGAGGTTTAGTCCTCTATCTGGTGCAGTTCTTCCAGGTATTGAGACGGTGCCCTTGAAGAGAGTATTGTGATGCCAGACTCTTTCCTGTCTTTTGTTTGCTGGCCATAAAGTGGGCAACTTTATTCTACCACATGCTTTGATGTACTGCCTTATCATAAGGCGAAAAATAACAGGTCTAATCAACCATGGACTGAGCCCTTTAAAACTGTGAGTTAAATGACCCTTTTCTCTTCACAAGTTGATTGTCTCAGTTATTTGTTTTAAAGTCAGAAAACTATTACACTAAGCTAAGAGTTTATAGTGGCATAGTCAAAATATACCTGTGTTACCAGGTAAACCAAATGTACAACACCAGTCTACTAATGTTCACTAAACAATATCAACATGGTATGAAGTACTTCTAGAAGAATTTTGAATCTTAAAGGGAAAATAATGGGGCTGGGGATTTAGCTTAGTGTACTGCACCTATTGTGTAAGCACACAGGCCTGAGTTTGATCTCTGGTACTGACAAGACAAAAAAAAAAAAAAAAAGAGAGACAAATAATGTATCACTTATTTGTATATTTAACCCTATCTCCTAAGGAATTAAGTAACGTTTCCAAAAGTCCTTGGAATTGAGCATACTGCTGCCATAGGATAGCTGCATGTAAGCTCCATCTTTGTACATAGATAAAGAGGGAAAGCATTTTTTTAAAAATGGTGAAGTGCATCAAAGTTTACCCAACCTAGCAAGTCCCCAGTGAAGTCCACACAGAACAAATCAATGTGCTGAGAAGTTTTTACTCTTCTTTTAAAGTTTAAGTATGGAGCAGAGTAAAGAACTTCCATCTAATTAAATGTCTGGCAAGTTAATGTGGGCAGAGAAATTGCAATCTTTGATACTTTGGAGTGAAACTCTGCAATTCTAGGCACAAGTCCAATTTCATTTTGTTCTATATAGGTACTACAGAGACAGAGCACATGAGAAGCTGGTCCCCAGGCAACCAATGATATAGCAGGAAGCAGGAAAAAGCTATTTTTTCTTATTGCTCTCAGCTTGATATGCAGGAGCCTTCGTGATTCCATAGCCAAATTACTACCAAAAAACCTGGTCTCCAGCCATGGCTCTATCACTTAGACATGTGTTTCACCTTGGGCAAATTACTTAATTCCTTTGAACAACAGTTTTCTTATATAAAAAATGGGGGCAGTGATACAAACTGGATAGGATGTTACAAGAGAAATGAGACAATGTTTGAAACACATGTGAGGACCTTAATTATAATTCAGTCAAAGAGGTAGGGATTAATTTTTGCCCTTGTAGCAATCCTCTAACACAGTCAAAGTCTTAAGCAGCCTATCCTTTTACAATTATATAGTTCAGTAGCTGGTACCTTTCCCTTTGAACATAGAAATCTTGTCATACTGTCTCCTCTAACGTAAAATTCTAATATATTATTTCTTCTATACTGCTTAACAGAAAAAATGGCTTGACATATTGCATTTGGTTCTTGTTGCTGCTATGACCATAAACAGAGTGATTCAATACAAATTTAAATTCTCTTCCAGTTCTGGAAATCAGAAGTCTTAAGTCAAGCTGTTGGAAGGCTGGTTCTTCAGGTGAAGCATTTTCTCTCTGAAGTCAGAATCCATTTGCTAGTCTTTTAGCTCCAGTGGCTTCCTGTGTTTCTGGCTTGTGACTGCTTCTGCATCCTCAAAGCATACCAGTCCTTCTGCTCCATCATCTCATGCCTTTTCTGACTCAGATCCATCCTTTTGCAGGGACCTTTGTGATTATACTGAGTCCCTCCTCAATAATGCAGGGCGATTTTTCTATTGCAAGATCCTTACTGTGCTCACATCAGCCAAGTTCCTTTAGATAAGATGAAAGTCAAAGATTCTAGGGGTTAGGACATCAAGGGTTGTTTTTCAGGCTTACATACATTATTTTGCTTGATTCTCATGCGAGGATGAGGCAGACTATCTCCTTTTCAGCTGTCCCCTGTGGTATAAAGCACTTAAATGTCTCTTAGGGAGTGTCACTAATATATGTTGTCACTATTACAGTTCAGGGATCCAAAACTCTAATTTATTTTATTTTGGTTTTTTGAGACAAAGTCTTGCTTTATAGTTCAGGCTGACTCCAAACTCACTATGTAGCCCAGGCGAACCTCGAACTCACAGCAGTCTTCCTGCCTTTGCCTCCCGAGTGCAAAGATTATAGGCGTGTATCACCATGCCTGGCATTATGGTATGTGGTTACCAGAATTGAATTCAGGACCTTGTGTTTGCCAGGCAGATGTCTGAACCACTGAACTAAATCCTTGGCCCCCAACTGTATTTTATATTTTGGAAATTTAGGAAAACTTGACTGAAACATTTGATTGTTAATAACAATATTACTTTTTAAGATATTTTACTGTTCTCACAGTAGCTGGCATAAAGCCATCTTATTTAATTCTTATGATTTATCTTTTTTGTAAGACTTACTTTTTCAATGTTTTTATTGAGTCTTTACAATAAACCAAACCTTGTTGTAGGTGATGCTAACGTATACAATAGACACTGATACAGAAGTGACCTTACAGTTGCGTAGTTTACAGTACATTACATGAGATACAAAAAATGATAAATAAAATAATTGCAAATGGATACTTGCAATAATAAATAATTGCATAATAAAAAATTGCAACTGATTAAGTGCTGCAAGATAATAGCAGGAAATGGAAGCCATTGTAACTGATGAAGTTACTTTTACAATGTAAATGGAAGAACTAATTCTTGAGCTTGGTTTTTAAAAGAATTTTATTATATGGTTTTAAAGTTTTGCATATCTAAACTGCACACTGAATACAGAGCAGTTTTTTTCCTGACTTTCCTAAGACCTAAGCATGTGTGTGATGGGAATGACTATTCTTATGGCTTGTGATTTGGGAAAGTTGTATTAGTATGCATCCACGTGATTATTCCCTTGTGATCACTATGTTAGAACATTTTGTTACTGTTTAATGCTGAGTAGACTTGCTTAGTATCAGAGAAAGTCTTTATTTTTCTTCTTAGACTTATGCACTCAGTACTGTGTACCTGTCAAGCAGAAGATCCATAGCCAAATTACTGACATAATGCCCATGTAAGCAAATTTTTATGAATTGTGCTTTCAGAATGATTTATTGCAGCTTTATCAGTTTTGCTAGGAGATATTTTCTCCATGTTTAAAATTTTGTGTAAAATAATGCAAGCAGGAACATGATTCTGTAGAGGTAGCAGATCAGTGGTCACAAAACTACTTTTTAGTAAGTTCTCAATATGCATTCTCTTTGTTTTTTTTAAAAATGGATCTCAGTATAAGCACGAAGTCAATTCTCTGTGTTGGGAAGGATGCTGTTGGTAGTAACTAGGTAACTACTTCAGATGAGATTAGGCTGCACATGGTTAAGTACAACTTGTGGGTCTCCCTACACTGTGTGGTTTTGGGAATGTGGTCAATATTCACTATTTTTGGAAATTTATCTGCTATTTTTCCCTATTCTAATTTTTGGCTGCAAAAAACTCTCATTTTTGTGAGGGTTACTCTCTATCCTTGTGTGTTCAAACTTATATTTAATAAATATATTCTGAGGACAGCCAGCTGCAGTAGTGACAAAAATGACCTTAGGCAAAATAATAATAATAATAATAATAAAACTACTTATATACCAAGATCTCAGAACTCTGACCCTCTGAAATCCTCTTTCTCATGCTCATTGTAACCTAAAATTATTTAACAAGTGATATATTTAATTCCACCAAGGGAAGAGCTATGCAAGTTCAAAATGCTTTAGGCTTTGGGGAATTGTTTTACTAACTTATATTTATGAAAGGATTTTCTTTTATTTATGTATCAAAAATAAAGCTATTTTTGGTAGACTGGTTTGGTTGCTTAACAATATCTGTATGTTGAATCAGTGTCATTGTGATTCACTTGCTTTTTTTCCTTGTGATGACAAGATTGCCAAAGCGGCAGCAGGTGTCAGGGCAAAGGCCAGAATCTTCTCCCTGCTGTGTCATACGAGAAAGGAAAACATTGCTCCAAATTTCTTTCCTTCCTCCACAAGACTTCCTCTTCTACTTTATTTTTCAGAACTTGTCATTGAACTATTTCAGATTAAAGGTAAATCTCTCTCCTCTGATGTAATTTTCAAACAAAATCCTGATTCTGGAAGAGAGGAAGGAGATCCTTATAGAGGAGGCATGAAACTTCAATAGATCTGTGCATAGATACTTGTATTTATGAAAAAGTAGATGTAGGCAATACAAATATGTATACATATTTATAAGATACACAATAAAGTTTGAATGAACAAAAATGCCAATTGTCCTAGACAATCTACTGCCTATAATTAGTTTAACAATTTAAGAGCAAGACTATAGTGAAATCCATAGGTCAGTGTAAAGGGGAATCCTCCCTAACTTAACTGAGAATAAAGTGTATTCACGAATGTGTGTGAGTGCATATGTATAGTAGCAGTAGATAACAAAGATAGACAACAGACAAAGAGAGGGAGGAGAAAATTTAAAACAAGATTGTTTTGAACAGCCCTGATTTTTCTCATGATGACAAAAGATGAGGACCAGTAGATGAAAGGGAATGAGCTGTGATGTGATTCTCTAATCAGGAATGCCCTGCCACAAGAACTCTGACACAATTACTTGTATAATGTCCTATACCAATGTTGCCCTAGTGACTTGCGTGCTGATTGGCAAGTAGGAGGGTTTTGCAGGTCTGGCCAGTGACTAAATTTACCACTCCCCTCCACACTCATGGTTGCAAAATAGTCTACTTTAGGATGCTCCTTAAGAAGTAGTGTAAAGATTACAATTTCTACTTAAATTTGTTTCTCTTCCTTCCTTCCTTCCTTCCTCATTTCCTTCCTTCCTTCCTTCCCTCCCTCCCTCCCCTCTCCCATCTGTCCATCTTTCTTTCTTTCTTTCTTTCTTTCTTTCTTTCTTTCTTTCTTTCTTTCTTTCTTTCTTTCTTTCTTTCTTTCTTTCGTTCTTTCTTTCTCTTCTCTCTCTCATCTTGGGTATTTCACTACATGAGTTTAGGTTGGCCTTGAACTCACTATGTTGTCCCAGCTGGTCTCAAATTCACAGCAATACTCTTATCTCCTTATCTCCTTACTCCTTATCTCCTCCCAAGTGCTGGGATTACCATATCTGGGTTCAAATTTGTTTTATATTAAACTAAAAATACTGATACTTTAAATGTCACAACCATATACTTTCTTATGTGGCTCATTGTTTCTGAGTCTTTTAACTCTTGTTTTTGCAAGCTCTCTGGAGAAAAGTGGTACATTTCTACTTGATTTGTATCTTACACATTAATGAGCATAGTTTTGCATATCTTATTGTAATTTTCCCTATAATTATTAGCTTTTTACTCTAAGATATGGAGAAAGGATGGTTAATTTCTTTATTCTAGGATTTGGAGATTGGTTAATATAATTTGTTTTACTTAAATAAATATTTGGGAAAAAAAGCAAAAAAGCCCCTTGAAAAGCCTTTACAAAATTAATCCTTTATAGGCATATAGAGAAAGATTTCACACACGAGGAAAACAAATTTCTCTAGAAGTTCACATGTTTCTTAAGGTAAACTTATGTTTAAAAAGTGAACTAAGCGTTTTAGATTAATGAGATACCATTTTATTGTATTATTAAATGCTGTAATACTAGCCACTAAGAATGAATACTTCTTTTAATATTCTATTTCCTTCTGAGGGGTGGTTTGTACATTGGGCATTTGCTTCAATATGACCTTGACTGAAGAGGATAGGACTATGCTATGAAAGCATGCAAAAGGGTCAGCAATACAGTGGGAAAAGTTTGTCTAGATTGCAAAAGGGAATTACAGATATTTACTGCGTTCTGATTCTGCTAAAGCAGAAGTTTAAAATTAATATTAAGGCATCTCCTTTCTCTGAGAATAATTAGAAGAGGGAATAGACAATCAGGTGGGATAATTGAAGGAAGCAATATGTGTAAATTAAAGAAGAGTGCACATCATGTAGTTAATACCCTGGGTAGCTATGCTGAATTGTCAGCATTTCTTGCCAAGTGTCATGAGGATGGACAAAGCATATGGGAAGTAATTTTCATCATATGTTTATAGACACTGGGGAAAAATTAGGAACATTATTTCTGGAACAGAGATTAAAAGTGAATATGGACCAACACATGCTAAAATTTAATTTTTATCATTACTTGGGAAAGATTTATTTGTAACTATACAGTGTTTTTCAGTGCACTCACATGATGGCTCACAAGATCTCAAAATGGAATCTTCACCCCATCAACATGAAATGACATGTAAACACATTTTTTCAAAATGCTGTCAATAATCAATGAGTTATATAACAAGTCCCAGTGAGTAATCTTACAACCTTTTAAAGAAGATAGAGACAGACTTTCTTAGAAATCTGCAAAGCTTTTAGTCAACATCTGGAATAGCAAGAGAATGGTAGAAAATTTCAAGTATGACAACATCTCCAGCACCCCCGAGAAGTCATATAAAAATACAGCCTTCCAGGGAATTTACAGCTCTTTGTTGCTAACAACGTCTCTTTCAGAAGCCTCTGGGTTATAGTGCTTCCTCAGTGAGCTCTGAGAAAGATGATCAGTCTTTAGGATAAATGGAGAAAATTGCATCTACTCCATCTTTACATTAGAAAAATGAATCAGATTCTCTATTATAATTTCCCAGTGTTCTCTAAGGTGTTTTTCAAAATGAATATTATATGTTTTCATTCAGGTGTGAATGTGCTACATTCAGGTGAGATGTACTGCATAGCATATTGCAAAGCATATTAAAAATAGTGAAAAACAAGTTTGACTTTATATAATGTAAGGTTTCCCAAACCCAGTGAAAAGTTCCTCACACATAAAACTAGTCTGGAAGAGTCTTTGAAAGATGCTGCTCCATTCATTGCTTATTTTATAGTTTTATTCTTTGGAGAATTTACCTCAAGACCTTCTAAATTCTTAAATTTTTGAGAAAGCCTCTAAAAATTCCAAAGCTTCTTTGTAGTAGATATTAGTGTTAGTTTCAAGTTGATATTCATATTCACATTTAATAGATTCCTTTTTATTTCTATTTTGCAAAGTTATTTTAAATACAAATGGTAATTTCATTATTTTCTTTCAATGAACCAATTATTTTGAGTTACAGTGATGAATGTTTACTTATTAAAGTTAGTTAGTTGATTATTTTTATATATTAACTTGCAGTAGAATAGTGACTGACCATGCAGTGAACACTACATTAGGATTGAGAAGTTACTTGACTGAGATTATTTCTATTTTTAACCTGAGTATGAATCACCCTTCCACATAAAGTTACATTAACCATGTAAATGTGTTAGCCTTAACTGCAGGTTCATAGTTTTTTCTTATGCTTTTTTTCAGGTAATGTTTTTAGGGTTCTACAAGCTTCCAAATGAACTAGACTCGACCCTTCTCCATATTTTTTAATGCTCAGAAATTATTGCCTTCACATGGAGATTATCTATATCCAGATGTTTGCCTAGAGCTTTGTGTGCTCATAGGTGGGGCTTTTGGAGTGAGGCTATAAGAAAAGGGAGTGCAATGCTGAACAGTGAACCCATTGATGATAAATATGATGCGGGAGGATGACCCCTGGTCTGAGCAGGTGTCACTAGGGGTTGTGGCCAGGAGGAGTTTATAGCTTGCTCTTTTTTCCTTGGTTTGTTTCTGCCTTCTGTGATGATGCCATGAGCTGTTTGTCCTCTGCCACGCCCTGGTACCATGCTGTTCTTCGTTGGAGCCAGCCAACCATGAGTCAAAACCTCTACAAGCCTGTGAATCAAATAAACCTCTCCTTCCTTAAATTTTGGGTGTTGAGTATTTTATCCCAGCAATGAAGGATGTTGCTAAAGTGATCTGTTTTTGTAGTTTTAAGTTACAGAGCAGGCAAATTCTCTAATTTAACAAGCATTTTAAAAAGTAATTTCTCTGTAACTTTTTGATTTTTTGTGTATATTTTTTTCACTTCTTGAGTCATTTAGTTATTCATATTTTCTGAGAAATATGCTGACTTTACATAAATCAGTGGTTCCAAAAAATATGATTTTCAGGCCAACACATCAGCCTCACTTGGTAATTTGAAGAAATGAGATTTTTTTGATCTATCACCCTAGACTATGTCCAGAACACCTATTTTAATGAGCTCTCTAGCTGACTATGATACAGAATCTACAAAGTTCTAGATATTTAAATTTATTAGATGAAATTCTGTATCTTTTCCTTAAGCTTTGAAGGTGGTGTAAATCTTCTCCAGATGTATTTGTAGTTGTAGTTTCTAGTTCTTGTTGTTGGGTCTTTTAGAGTAATTAGCTTATTCAAAGTGTAGTCTATTTATATTTTTGCCTTTTAAAATAGTCAGCTGTTTAATCATGACTTTATTACTTAATGCTAGAATCATTAATTCCATTATTAAAATTCATTTAAAAATAACATCAACTTCATTTAAAAATTATAATTTTCTATAATTATAATAATTCAGATCTGTAAAATTTATTTTTTAGTTCAAAATTTATTCATAGAGTGATCTCTAAAAATACATAAACTTAAGGTCTATGTTGTGGTTAATTACTGATTAAAATGCTATATTATTTATGATACCTTCTTCTAGTAATATATTTTCTGGAGCAGTGTACAGAAACAAATTATGTCAACTCATATTACTTGTACAGTTTTCTCTACATCAGAAATTCTCATAGCATTTTGAAAATATGAGTTACACCTGAGAATTTTGTATATTTACAGGGATTTGACACAAGAAGCATGTTATGTGTGAGCTAAATGAAGACTTGTGTGCATCCCTTATTTCATTATTTCTCACTATATTGTATTGTTTTGTAAATTTGAATGAAACCAAAATATCTAGAGGTGTTACCATAATATGTACAATCATAGGAGTCACTCTTTAATCTTAATGCAATGTTATGTTTACATGTAAGGTTATATAGAAGCAGACTCCTCAATTAGTCTCAGTGTTAGTTCTCTCAGCCTTTCTGTGGTTTGAGGATGCACGTGTGCTTTGCTTAACTACATACTCTTTTTCTCCAATGTGAGTTCTTTCCTTTACTTCAAAGTAACTGTGAGAATAGATGGGTTTCTCATATTATTTACATACATAGGGCTTTTTTTTTCATGTTAACACTTCCATGCATTTGATAAATTGAGATAAAACCTTTGTCACATTCCTTACATATGTTAAGATTCTTTTCATGGTGATTTCTTTCATTTGTGAAATGATGCAACTGTTTGTGGATTTCCTAAATTGCTTACAAAATTAGGGATTCTTCCTACTTTGTGCTGTCTAATGTCAGTGTAGGCCACATTGCATATTCATGGTTATTTTCCAGTGTGAGTTTTTATGTCTGAGATAGTTACTGGAGAAAGTTAAGGCTTTACCACATTTCTCAAATCCGTAGGGTTTCTCCCCACGTGAATTCTTTCATGTATTTGATAATACCTGTGTACACTAAAAACTTTCTCATAATCCTTACATACACAAGGCTTCTCCTCTATGTGGATTTTTTCATGTACAGTATTTGGCGATATCTATATGTTCCTGCAATGGCTCCATATTTAGTTTCTTTCTACTGTAACTCATTTCATGTTTGTGAAAGTTACTAGAGTTGCTAAATGCTCTTCCACATTGGTTTTATAGACAAAGGTACTCACGTATGTGAATCATTTCATATGTGTCCAATGCAATGGGTTGACTGCAGTAGTTTCCACATTGCTTACATACATAGTGTTTCTCCTCATTGTCGATTTTCATGAATATGAAAGTAAATCATATTTGAGAGGCATTTCCCACATTTCTTACATGCACAGTATTTTCACTGCAAATTATTTGTTATCATTGGAGGATTTGCTGTACTATTTACACACATAAAGTTTCCACTGTGAATTCTATTATGTTTGTGAAAGGAATGATTATAAATGAAGACTTTTCCACAGTCCTTCCTTATGTACATATGACATCTGTCTGATTTGACTTCTTTCATTTTTGTGACTATAATAATAACTAAAAGCTTTGCCATGTTGTTTACGTACATAGGAATTCACTCCACTAAAGTTTCTTTCACAGATTTGAACATAATTTGCTGTATTGAAGTTTTCACACTCTTGCTTACTGATGTATGTCGTACTTCACTGAATTCATGTGGACCTTCCCATCTTATTCCTATGTATAGGTTTTCTCTCTAGCTTTTGTCCTTGTATGCTTTTGAAAGGACAGAGAATCACTGCAGATTTTTTCATATTTATTTCATTCATACAGCTTCTCTTCAAATCCTTGATACTCAGATGGTTTGAGTTTAGTGTGTGGTGTAATGAGCACACTGAATGATCAATGACCTAAAAGGGGCTTTCTACAAACAAGGCTTTCATGTGCTTTTGTACCAGGTGTTTCCTCTTGATGTCAGAATCTGGAGTCCAGACTTCGCTGTGCTGACTTCACAGTTTAAGTGGAGAGCATTTTTTACGTCAATACTTCTTTGAATTTTCCTAAATGTTTTACATGGATCTTCGGTTTGCAGTTACTTCCTCTTGCTTCCATTGTGTGGTGTGAGGGTCTCCCAAAGTCCTTCCCCCGCAGCTCTCACATGGTAGAGGTCACAGAGTAAGACAGGGCACATTTCAGCTCAGGAGAAGAACTTGAGCACCATGACACAAGAAGCCAGATCTGTATAATTTGTAGCACTGAAACAAAGATCTGTCTATGTTACATTTTTTAGTTCTAATGTCTGGGACACAGATGAGTAAGTCCTGATACTTTGGAGTGTGTTACATAAAGCTACCCACATGAAAACCAACTTAATTGCAGATCACTGCCTACTGTCTAGAGAACCTTCTCTGACTGTGCACTTGGGTTCTTTTAGTATTCTTTTAAAATTCTTTTTATTTTAACTCAAATGGCAGTCACATACAACAATGAACATAATATTATTGAAAAATGATTTGCATATTCTATAATTTTCCCATTTAATATCAATTTTCTGACTTGTTATATATTTGCATAGTTGGTGCGTCCTAAGATTTAAGAATTCTCAATAAAAATTAAGATATTAATTTTTCCACATTTTGCAGCATCTTTATCAAACTGTTTTGGTTATCATTTTAAGTTCTTTCTTGAAATGGTGATGGATTTATTTAGATATGTTATTACCACATACAGAATGCCCCAAGAACTACTGTTCATTTGTGTACTGGAAAAGATACCTTTCCTAGGTAATCATTGGAATGATAGTTTTATCTATATACATATCGCTGTCAGTCCTGTTGCATGTCTGGAAAACATCATTGCAGCATGACTCTTCTGAACTGTAGTAAGAATTTCAGTGTATTCTGCCTGCTTTTTAGAAATTTGAAACCTTGGAATACCTCAGAAGAAATTATTTTCCAACACTTGAGCTCCATCCTGATTTCCATATAGGAGGCAAACATACGTGTGTTTGGCATATAGATTTTACAAGATTTGGGGTGACTAACCATCTTGGTTTGCCCGGAACTTTCAGTACTAAAGTTAACAAACAGTACTAAAGTTGACAAACAGATCGAGTTGGTCACTTTAAGTGTAACTACAGCAGGAAATGATTCCATGAGAAGGGCAGATCCTGTGTAGAGCACTCACTCTAAGAAGAAGCAAGAGTTTGTGTTATTACTTCTCTGCTCATAGAGATGGCCATTCTGTAGGATCCTTTACGGAGCTTGTTTAATTTAAGGATGGGAGTAGTGGTTAGAAGTGTTTACCACTTGTGCAGACTATTCTCTTACAGAGGCCGTCAAAACATTTGCCTCTTTTTGCAAAACAAAATTGTGTAGAAGGAGGCAGTATCTGTGGTTCCTAGATCATTTCTAAGTCTTTTTTTCAGGGCATGACACTGGTCAGCTGGGGCTGGAATTTTTGTTTTGTCACTTGGTGTAGCAAAATTAAGGTGGAGAAAGATTTGCTCAATCATTCCATTCATCAGTTTTTTCACCTGAAAATGGGAATAGTAACAGTTTTCACTGGTAAAAAAAAATTAGAATATTGCCTCACTCATAGTAAGTACTTAATATATGTAAGCTATTTAGTGTTCAATTTTTTTTCTGATTAAATCACATACATAAAGCCACTTTGTTTTAGCTTTCTATCTGTCCTTTTTTCTTTTGTTGCACCGGGAATTGAAATCAACCTTGTGGTTGCACCAGAGACAGGTTCCGGAACCACTGAGCTAAATCATTTGTCCTTTCACACTGTTTTCATTGTATTCTGATTTTGTACTGGATGAAAAATTATCAATGTTTATAACTTTTGTTAGGAATAGCTTTGGATATTTATTACTGGCCTTGAATTTGTTTGTACTTTGAGAATTTGAAGGTCTCAGAACTTTGTTATTGCTTTGCTGTGGATGTGAGTCTGGGCTCAGAGAAATCCATCAAGAACTACCCTTCAAAATCTCGTCTTTTCAAAGGATCTGCATCCCTTGGCTCTTGGGTAGTCTATGCTACTTTGATATCAGTATCTTTTGCTAGCAACCTTGTTTATAGTTCTTTTTTCTCTAAAATTCATATGCTAGTCTCTCAAATTTGACCGTAGCAGAGAAAAAGAAAAGAAAAAGGAAGACTAAACTAGGAAACTTCTACATATGAGAAGTATTTGAAATTAACTAAACCAAAATCCTTTACACATGAACGTTTTTCTATTTCAAAGTTTTATTTCTAATTGTTCCACATGAGATACTTCTAACAAGATCTAGAGTTTGACTCTTAACTTAAGGATTCCTATTAAGCATGCTCTGCATTTAGAATGGATCCTATTTGCTTATTTCTGGGTTACTATTATAGGCAAACATCAAAATCCTCTCCAATTCAGGAGTTTTGCCCTGCATATAGGATTTTGCTGATAGGAAGGACAGTTTCTTTATTACCATCACACATTCTCACTATGCTCTGTTAATCTCTTTTGCATGTTAACCATCTACAAAGAAGAAGATAACAGTTGGTCTCCTGAATTTCTGAATCACATGTGTTGTCACCTTCTGCAACACTGAGACCTGAGGGTGAGCATAGCTAGAGCTTTAGTTTATGACTTGGCCATGTACCAAGCTTGGAGACAAACTCATTGAATTTCTGAGACTTATTCAAATAGATGAAAGATTAGGCAAATTTATCTTTTTCCACTCACAAAATCTTTTGCCTCAAATGCTTACCTGTTATTTTCTGGGAAAAATGTCAGCTGCAGTGGTCCTTTAGCTGAGTTAGAGATCAGTCATGTCTTCTGCTACTTACAGAAAGATAGGATTTCACAACCTCATTATTTCTTCTATTGACAGATTTATTCCCTAATAACATATTATAGTATTTTTAACATTGATTAATGTCAGTACTTGAATTTACTGTAGAATGATTTATGAAATATGTTCTAAAGAATGCTAACTCTGAAAGATCTTAAAAATGTGTCATGCTGGAACATCTAGGATATGAGTTATGGTTTGGATCTTAAATATCGTGCAAAGGCTCATGTTCTAGAGCTTTATCTTCAGATGATGGCACTACTAGAAAGTGATGGAACCATCAAGGGATGGGGCCTAGTGAAAAAAAGTTAAGTCACTGAGAGTGGGTCCTTCAGGAGGACAGTGAGATACCAGCTCCTTCTCTGATTCTTTGCTTCCCAGCTTCCATGAGATGAGATACTTTGATCTATCATGCAATCCCTGCCATGACGTTCTGCCTTGCTACAGATCCCGAAGGAATGGGGCCAAATGTCCATAGATTGAATGCTTTAGAAATGTGAACTGAAGCAAATCTTTCTCCCTTAAAAATTGTTTATCCCAGATATTTTGTCCCTGTCATGGGAAGCTAACCTAAGTAGCACACTGTCCATCACTTAATGTACTTATTTCAACACATCCTGAAGAACTGCTGTTTCACATAAGACCCTTTGGGTAATGTTAAAGTAAATGAATTAAGAAACTTATGTAGGTAAATTGGTATATTAAGCAGACTTTTAAAAAATGAGTTGCCCAAATATACTTTTGGTATGAAACTGTGTTTATTATGAAGCAAATGAAGGCTATAAAATAGTATATATAGTATGAACCTATCTTTTTAAAAAATTTATTTGAAAAAAGATTTTGATATGTATAAAAATTCTAGAATATTACTTATTAATGTGGGACTAGTGTTTGTTTCTGGATAATTATAAATAATTTTTTTGCACTTCTCCACTTGGTAAGCCATATTTTCTCCAGTGAATGTCCATACCCAGAAATACAATATTAAATTTTTCAAAAAGAAAGCCTTGCTTAGCATTATATCTGTTTGTTTATAGGTTTTATCAAAATAACTACTTTTTTCCAAATTTTGTCAACACTGAGAAATTTGAAATACTGAAAATAAGGAATAATTTTCCCTATGACTTTCTTTTTAGTTTTTAGTCTTTTCAGCTTTAGCTTGACTAAAAACTTCTTGTTTTAATGAGAATTACATGTACAGACCTTTGCCACACTCTTAGGAGGGTCCCTGGGAGAAATAGGAGCCTCCAAACCCAACACTTTATGTCCTAACTTCAGTGTGTTTAGACTATGGCCCTCCATGGAGATGAGAAATGCAGGAATCACATAAACATTCTTTTTATTAGAGCCTATAGCAGAGAACAAACACGTTTCCTTTCCCACAGCAAAACTTAGGAAAAGCTGGGGTTTTTATGTTGTTCTTTTTTTTTTTTTTTTTTTTTTTTCAGATTTATCCATCCTGTTAGTGCAGTTGAGCACCTGTGGTTAAGTTTTCTCATTTGCATAAAGAATGAATTGTTGAAAAAGAAAGGTAGCAGTTAGTATCCCTTACCTCTATGAATAGAGCTTGTGAGGCAGTGAGTCACTTCTGTTATTGCCAGTGATAAACCTACATATGATTTTCTGATCCCCATATCACGTGACTGTAAAAGGAACAGGGATGCATATGTATCAGGCTTATATATGAGGATCACCAACAGAATTTCTGTCTTTTTTGATAATATCTTTGCTTTTCTTGCCATCTTGGTGTCCTTTGTGCTGAGTATCCCTCTTTCTAAGAATTTAGATGTCTGAAAGGTCCTTGACTTTGTTAATTCCTATCAGAATTGCCTTTACCAAAGTTTTATTAGTTCAATTAATTTCTTTCTTAGCAAATATTTTATCCTTTGCAGTCTAGTGATTGACCCCATTGATTGTCTTTTTGCCTTTTCAATTGTAGCAACTTATTAGAGATTTTTATTATTACCCTGTACATTCTCAGACTTGAGCTCTGTGGCATTAGCTGTGTAGCCTGAATTCTGTGAGCTCTTTTAATTGCTTCTCTGAAGTGTGGACTTATTTTGAGAGAAGGTCACAGTAGTTTTCATTAATCCAATGTTACTTTTAGAATCTCTTGGCTTTCATTTAAATCCAAAATTCCATTAGGTTTTCCTTAATTATTTCATCAAATGAGTGTAGTTTCCATTTTGTAAGGAGTCCTTCCTGTAGAAAAGGTCAGGCTCACTGACATATTTTCAGTTACATTGCTCTTTTTATGACTTGTAAGTAGATTATTTTTTAGCTAGCTGAAAGAGGATCATGATGTGTGTTTGGGAGAGCAGGAACTATACAGCTTGTAAAACATTCAGTCTGCTTTTCACTTGTAATTTTTTTTTTTTTTTTTACATTTTAAAAAGGATGAGCACCTACCTTGCAAGCAAGGGCCTGATTTTGATACACAATAACACACACACACACACACACACACACACACACACACACACACACACATGAAAAGGCTGAGTAACATTTCAAGTAGTTTTCAGGTAGTTAATTTTGCTTTCATATAGTTGACATTTCATGTGAAAATAGACCTTTTGAATTCTTTGTGAAATGTATACTGGTTTCAAAATAATATATAATTAATACAAATTTAAATTGATAATGTATCAATAATCTGTCCTGTGTGCTTCAGGGAGAAGAAAAAACTTGTCTGATTTTTGTTTTCAGGAATTTAAATATGATGAGAAGTCATCTTCTTATAAAAGATATTTGTTGTGATTTGAATATTTTAAAATGACAGGTTGTGAACACCTCCTACAGTAGTAACAACCTTAATTACTTATGTAGGTCCTTGTCTGTACAGCTTTAACAAAGTTCTTTGAACATGACCCTAGCTTAAACAAAACCACAACTGTTTGCCTTTGGGAGGTTTTGTGTAGGTTACTTGCCATGTTAAAAAGGCATATTTGGGGACAGTGATTTAGCTCAGAGGTTCCGTGCCTGTTTTACAAGCGCAAGGGCCCAGGTTTGATCCCCCGGTAACCACATACAATACTGGGTGTGGAGACTCACACCCAGCAGCAATCAGTACCACATACCACAGTGCCAGGTGTGGTGGCTCACGCCTATAATCCCAGAGGCAGAGGCAGGAGGATTGCTGTGATGTGAGTTTGAGGCTGAGCTCAGGGCCAGCCTGAACCACAAAGCGAGACCCTGTCTCAAACAAACAAACAAACAAAACAAAACAAAAAAGGCATATTTGTACAAGAAATGTTGATACATGAACATTAACAGAACCAACTCAATCAATTTCAGTGATGTCTATGAGTGGACTGATTAAAAAGTGATGATTTTGAGGAAATACACTTGCAGTATATATACCCACTGACTACTTCCTGAATCAGATAGATATGGATACAACATATAAATGTAATTTATATACAAATAAGCACACTGAATCTTAGAATACTGATGTTTGAAAATCCTAAAATTACAAAGGGGTTCTCTTTAGGGTAATAATAGCAGGTGCTACTTTTTTTTTTTTTAATGTTTTTTTGAAACAGGGTCTCACTTTGTAGTTCAGGCTGGCCCTGAGCTCAGCCTCCAACTCATCACAGCAATCCTCCTGCATCTGCCTTCTGAGTGCTGGGATTACAGGTGTGAGCCACCACGCCCGGCACTGTGGTATGTGCTGCTGATTGCTGCTGGGAGTGAGTCTCCATGCCCAGTATTGTATGCGGTTACCAGGGATCGAACCTGGGCCCTTGCGCTTGCCAGACAGGCGCTGGAACCACTGAGCTAACTCCTCGGCCCGCAGGTGCTACTTTTTAAGGAGTGGTATGACTCATGTCTAGATGTGTCTTCAAAGCTTCATGCAGTTGTATGGGAGGCTTTGCAGAGGTGGGATCTAGAGTGTGTGGTGCTAGGGTTAAGGATGTTTGATTACTAAATCAGTCCACTGATTGGTTTGGCATAGTTCTAGAGTTACCTTCAAGTGAGTTAAAAGGCATCCTGAGAAAGTGTTCTAGAATGTCTCAGTGTATATCACACATGCCAAATGCAAAGTGCAATCTGTCATGAAAACATTAACATGTCCTTTATATATCACACAAAGATGGCCAAGGAAATACTGTATCCGAAAACACAAACTACCCAAAAAATGTTTTTCAGTGCATATTACTGCCTGTTTAATGGAGGAATTAATTTTCTTAAGTACTTTCAAGCTAACTCAATATTATGCTTGATTGGTGGGTAATTATGTTTCCTTATTAAAGTTATAATATCAACAAAGTCAGAAATGTGGTTCTTATTTTTAGTAGTAGTGGTTTGGAAATAATAGCTGAATGAATGAATGAACAAACAAAAGAGCATGTTTAGATCAGCATTGTTGTCCTTTTCTGCTTTGAGCTCATTGAGATTAATGGACTAATCACTGTGTATGTAACTGTGCTAATGAAATTTTTCATCCTTTATAACTTAAATGTAATTTTAAAAACTAAATTCCAACTAGTTATGGGTAAAGAACCAATATATATAAGAACTCTGTATCTTTTTAAAAAATTGAATCTAAAGGGGGTGGGGGTGGTAGGGTGGGTAGGGCTATGGGAAAAAATGAGAATTAAGTTGTGTCATATACTGGTACAAATTCTCATTGTGGAGTGCAATCATGATATGTATATGTAATGTACCAATAAAGATTTCAATAAAAAATTGAATCTATTCTATTTTTTCAATAAAAAATTGAATCTATATGGGTGCATTTTAAGGATACATTATGATAATCACATTTATCATTGAGAATTTGTTCTTGTACATGATATATCTTAATTCTTATTTTTCCCATTCCTCTGCCCTGCCTCCAGTCCCTCTATTCCCATCAAGAATTTACCTAGATCTGTGTGGTCATGAACATTCCACCATCACCTGTTCCTGATGAAGCTAGCCTTGTTTTTGAGCCCAGGAACAAGCCTGCTCTTCTGAGTGTACAGCCACAGGTCTAGCTCTGTGGTATTTGTGCTCCTTGCCTGCTATCTAGCTGCTGAAGCAATTGGCACCATCCTGCACAAGTGGAGATTTCTTTTTCTTTTTTGGTACTTGGCATGGAACTCAGGACCTTGTGCTTGTGAAGCAGGAACCAGAACCACTGAGCTAAATTCCCAGCCTTCACAGACGGAGTTTTCGGTCTGACATCTAAGTGGTCCCTGTGAACAAGCGATGTTGGAGATGCATTCTACAGCCCTTCAAGCTGTGTTGTTTTGGACAGCTATTTCTGGTGCATTCTAGAGTGACTTTGGCAGCAGCCTTCTAACAATTTTTTAAATTGTATCATGATATGTTGCCAAACATAATAGCTTTGACTTAATACTGCCCTTATTTCCATACTTTAAAATCCAACAAATTAGGTAATTTGTAGTTGGTTTTGTATTCATTAGTGCATGTTGTTAAGTTCTTATGGTTTTCTCTTTCTGTTATATGAATAAAGTGTATTAAGATTTATAAATCTGTCTTAAACATTTAAGAGTTAAAAATTGTGTGGCATGACGATGTTCTTTCATTTTTCTTCTCATGTATCAAATGTTTTCTGAAGGTACAAATACATTAAAATAACTAAAGGCATCTACTGTATGTCTTTTAGTGCTGCCACAAATTTCCTTTGAGTTCTTTCAGATTAGTCATGTAGTGGATTTTCAGTAGGGAGAAGGAGGATATGAAGTACCATGGTCACTTCTTTACACATTTTGGAGTTTTTTTTTTAAGTGCTTGATTTTACCATTGCTACTTTAGGGCAAAGATTGCTTACAAACTTTATAAACAGGGATTATGCACGCACAGTTTAATGATTCATTAAATGTGGACAACCTATGTAATACAATTAAGACTGCTAGATTTTGCTGGGTTTGGTCACACGTGTTTGCAATACCAAAACTTTGGGAGACTGCCACGAAGACTGCAAGTTTGCACCCACTGTGGCAACTTTGTAAGGCCATGTCTCAAGATAAAAAGTAAAAAAAAAGTATTAAGAATGTAGCTTAGTGTGAAGGCCCTAAATTCAATTCAAAAAAGAAACACACCTAAAAACACCCCAGCCACTCCCACAAAAGGCCCAGCTAAACTTTAATCAATGAGAGCATCAGTAAGTGGATGATACTTCCAAAATTTGGACACCTCTCAGATTTCAGAAGCATAAATGCCTGATAGGGTTAATGTGATCCTGGGAACACTGCCACCCCAATTTTCTCACTCCTCTGCTTACAATCATGTAATGATCTCTACATTCTACTTGAAATATCCCCAAACCCCTTCGTGTATACTTTCCTGGCCTGATTAGGGTTGTTGTCCCTCTTTCTGTCTGCTATTCTCTGTGCTCCTGATGCCCAGACTTTCTTGCATTTTGCCACGTTTACTTCAGGTGCAGAGGACTTTCGGTTTGATCTTTTCTTTGCCTGGACGTGATCTCTCCCCAAGCTCTGCAGGGTTCCCTCCTTTACTTAACTCAGTTCTCAGGTCAGGTATCACCTCCTTCAAGAAGCCATCCATTACCAATCCACCTAAAAGAGTCTCACTTTCCATCACTTCTCGCATCCCTTTATTATCCTTCCTTGATTTCCTTCAAATCATTTATCACCATTTGAAATGATACTGTGTATTTGTTTACTTATTTCATACCTATTTCCCCCACTAGAATGTCAGTTACATGAAGGCAAGATCTTTTTTGAATTGCTGATTGAACTATTCTCAACATTGACCATAAGGTCTGGCTATAGCCTCTAGAAACATTTATTAATTAATTTATATATTAATTTGTACACTCAGTCTGAGTGAAGCAATGTAATAGGCAATATTTTTCTCAGTTAGTCTTCATGGCTGTATAAGATAACTTACATTTCCATTTTTACAAAGGGAACCTGAGATTCAGAGGTTTAAGAGACAGCTGGTTGATATTTGTTTGATGTATCCAATACAAAAAATATATTATTTCTGTACAGGAAAATGAAGGAAGAGAGATTTTGCATTCCATAGGACTATTTTTATAGGGTAATAATGATTTTTTTTTTTGAAACAAAGTCTCGCTTTGTAGTTGAGGCTGGCCCTGAGCTCACTATGTAGCCCAGGTGAGCCTCGAACTCACAGCAATCCTCCTGCTTCTGCCTTCTGTGTGCTGGGATTACACTCATGAGGCACAACACCTGGCATTGTTGTATGTGGTTCTGGGGATCGAACTCAGGACCTTGTGCTTGCTAAATAGGCTCTGGAACCACTGAGCTAAATCCCTGGCTCAATGATTTTTTAAAAATAAAGTGGACTGTTTAGGTTCTTAGACTCCTGTAAAAAAGACAAATTAGCAAGAGGAAAAGAAACTGATGTTCATTATGATGTGTTTCATATACTGTATATATGAGAGACAGCTAGAGAATGACTAGTACTTAAGGAGATAACCTTGAGTTCATTTATATTAGATTTCCTGGATAAGACAAAGAAAAAGGAATTTTGGTCTCTAGAGGTGATAACTTGGGGAACAGTAAATAAACGGTGAAGAAAGCCAAACAGTAAAACTTGACAACGTGGATTCCACTAGTAACATCTGCAGATGATAACAATCTAAAGTTTCTTCAGTGGTTAAACTTTCTTCTCCCAGAGGCCAGGAGGTGAATACCTTTTGTCTTTGCAAATCAATGCTCCACAACACCTCATATTTTGGAAAATTATATATTGTATTTCTGCATTTATTTTTAAAATCTGCATATTTGCTATTGGCAATTAGCCTCAAGTTTCCAATTAAATGACTAATCAGGTTTATAACACTAATTTGAAATATATAATCAAATCAAAATGCTAACAGAAAAAAAAAATGTAAACATATGGTTCAGTTCCCTTTTTGGATTAGTGTTTGTTATAAAACCTCTTTTTTAGTTGTCATTGTTGTCAAGTCAAAGAATGGAAGGTATGATATATTTCTCTCTCCATCACCAGGCTCATACCAGACAAAAGACCGGCTAACAAGAGAAAAACAGTACATTTATTTCATCAGAATTTTACATGACACACAGAAGCTCTCAGAAATAAAGATGCAGGAGAGACTATCCTTTTTTTAAATAGAGAGATTTAATGAAGAATGTACAGCTGTAGAACAATGTGATTGGTCAAAACAGTATGAGCCAATGAGAGTAGACTGAGGGTGGAGTCCCACGACATTATCTGTTGGAGTCTTTTTGAACTTCTGTATCACATTCTTTTTCCCTGACTTGGGGTGTGGGGCGAGTCTCTTCTGGACTGAATGTCTCAGGGAGATAGGTGGAGGTTGAGAGAGACCTTTCTGTTTTCACAGCTTGCTTTGGAGAGAGAGAGATTCCAGTTTCTAACAACCTACTTTGGGGAAGAGGAATTCTGTTTTCTATGACAAAAATAACAACAAGAGTAACAATAAAAAAGCCAAAAGAAATGTGAGAGGGAAGGATGGGTGGGTGAAGAATGGCAGGAAATGATCACGGAAACACTTTAGTTCTGTACTGTGCTTGAGTCCTTCTAGCCTTCTCTGCCTCAAAATATTCAGCATGCTGAAGAGGCCAGCTTTGAGATATCATTGTCTGTTCCTCACATAAGTAACACTTAAGGATTTCAAAAGAAGCTGTCCTTTAAGACCATTTTTCATAGATCTGCTTTTCTATTATGATACTCTGTTTCACACTCAATTCACCTTCCTCTTTGGCAATGAAAAACTGGCCTGTACCCCTGGAGACTCTGGGTATCTATCCCAGGGGTCTGTGCTGAATTCTTACTTCTCTTTGTTGTGATGAGCATCTACAAGGCCACCCATTATATTCTTTAGTTTGCCAAATTTTCAAACCTAATTTTCTTTTCACAATCTTGATGCCATCAGCATTAACTTCAGAAAACATGCCAGGCCTCTGCTGAGTTCTGCTATTATGAAAAAAGTGTCTTTATGCAGAAATCATGCAAAATAAGGATATAGGCCAGGTCTATTATTAGCCAATACTTTATACAATTTGAAGTATTAATATTTTGCTGTTCAAAAAGCAGCTGTTAGAAAAGCAGCTATTTCTAAATTTTATAAACTACATGTTATTGCCATTGATGGAGTACTTTTGGAATAAAATGTCTTGTACTAGTAAGATGTTAGTATAAATATTTTCTAGAAGCTCAAAATTCTCTAGCAAGTTTCCTGACTTGTTCTTTAGTTATGTGCTCTGATATTTGAGGAGGCAACAAGCTAATTAATATTATTTTCATTATTGTAATTATATGCATTTCTTATTTTTTAATAGTGATTTTAGCTTCCTGACACCTGGCATTTTGAAAACCATTGTCAGGATTATTTCACTCTTTAATTAGTATTGTTAGAATGCAAGAAACCACTAGTACAAAGCAAGGCACACAGCGACCACTTTATCTATTAGTTGCTTTCTCAGTTACCTCTCCTACCTCTCTTTATTCCTCCAAAAAGCTCTTTCCTGGTTACTAGGAATATTCTGAACTGCTGATGTCATCGTCAGTGTTTAAAATTAGGAAATATTATTATTATTTTTCAGACAACTTTTATTCTTTATAATTTTATTCTTTTTTTTTTTTTTTTGAGACAGGTTCTTGCTTTGTAGTTTAGGCTGGCCCTGAGCTCAGCCTCCAACTCACATCATAGCCCCTGTCTCCAACTCACATCCTCCTGCCTCTGTCTCCCAAGTGCTGCGATTACAGGCATGAGCCACCATGCCCGGCACTGTGGTATGTGGTACTGGTTGCTTCTGGGCGTGAGTCTCCATGCCCAGTATTGTTATTTGGTTACCTAGGATCGAACCCAGACTCTTGCGCTTGCAAGATAGGCGCCGGAACCACTGAGCTATATCCCTGGCCCTATAATTTTATTCTTTAATGTCCTTAGTTACTTTTCATTTTTCTAGTAACTTGACAGTAGTTATTATCTCCAATCATACATTGTTTTCTATTCTTCTCTTTCTGAGAATTTCACTGATTTTTTTCACTTTTTTGGTACATTTTATACATCCATTATGATCACTTCAGCATTGAGAATTTGTACCTGGAAATCACATATAAAAAAAGAAACAAAGCTTATGTATATAGGGCCTGGGGTTTATAAAGGCTGTTTGTAATGGAGAGCTTGCAGCCCCTTACAAACTTGGGAAAGAAAGTGTTTCTTGTGACAAGACAAGAAAGGAAGTGTTCAGGTGTCCTTGAATATGCTTGTACTCTGAGGAGGAACATGACCCCTCCTCCTCAGACTATACATGTGCAAAATGGTCACATTCTGACTTCTGGGAGACTGGTCTCCCCTCTAAAGAATCCAGAAGTGACTAAGAACAGCCTGCTGCTTTCTGGAGGGCTGGAGCTAAAGGAACATGAGTTGGAGAGATCGCAAAACGGAATCCTACTCAGAGGAGGAGCTGAGGCCATTCATACTGCTTTTTTTTTTACCTGTGCTTGCAACATATTGGTGTTGTTTGCTAGAGTGAGGACAAGCTAGACCCTCCTTGCTATATCCTGTCTGGCAACATAACGGTGTTGTTTTGCTAGAGTACTAATTATATTATATTCTCAAACTGCTCTTGTACTATTTTTACTACTTTACTATATGTATGACAATTCTTATTTCTGGCGTGTTTTGATTTCATTTTGCAGATCGAGCCTCAATTCCTAAATAAAGTTGTACTGATGCAGGAAGTTTTCCTCTCTTGCTGTCACAGGGTTGTAGGGAGGGCAGGGAAAAGGGGAAAAATGAGATTCACTGTGATTTTTATATCTGTTTATTTCCAGTAATTGTGGTCATTGTTTCCAATTGGGCATCCATGGGTGGTGTTTTCTGTAAATTAGTCTGGGGATTATTTTTAAAACACATTGTCTATTACGCTACTCAACTTTTCTTTCTGTAACAGATTCCTGAAATTGTTAACATACGAAGGGAAAATGGTTTCTTTTAGCTTACAGTTTTGGAGATTTCAATGTACGACTAATTGGATCTATTGGTTTGTGTCTGTGGCAGCATAGTACATTATGGTGGAGAGCAGAGGACTTCAGTTCCCCTGATGACAGCTAGGAAGTAAAGAGAGAAAGAGAAAGAAAGTGTCCCACAATGCCTTGTTGGGGCACACCTCTAATGACTGACACTTCACGCTAGGCTCCTCCTGTTAAGCTTTACATTATCTCCCTAGACTCAAGCTAAGCATATAGACTTGGGGGAACAAACCTGTGTCCAAACGGTAGTATCTATGAATTCAGTCTGGCCACTGGATATGTCTTGTTCCATCATTATTATCTTTAAAAGTGTAGAATGTTAATGCCTTCAGAGAAGACCCAAACTCTCCAATTCTGCTATTTTGTATGGCTTCAACTGTAGGACTTATTAAAATATTTCTGACTGATCTTTGAAAGTATTTCATTGAGTAAAGAGGATGAACTGCCAATCTAAATGACCAAAATGATACTTGTATTTTGGTTAGTGGGTTGTACTGTATTATTAAAACCTGAAATTGAATTTGACTTAATATCAGCTGTCAATGTTAGTTACTTAATCTCTGTAAGTCTCAGTTTTGTCATTTGCAAAATGGAAATAACAGTAACTCCTAACTTTGGAGCTGTTGTAAGGATTACATGAAAAGATGTCTAGTATATATTACATGATCAATAATGGAAGTTATTCTTGTCATCATTCATCTGATTTTTATAGCCCTATCAAGTAAGCTTTCAAATACTCAAGATTAGAAGGTAGAACTAATGGAAGTCACCTTATAAAAACAAACATTTATAGTATAATATATGTGGTTGTTACAGTTATTAACATTAATAAGTAATGATAGGAATATATTTTGGATTGCTTCCATTTTGAGAAACTGACTTTCTAAGAAGTGTTTCTGGGAACAACTTTAACAAGGAATATGGTACCTATTTTCTGGCCATATCTTGAGTCCTGAGGGCATCGTCTGTCACTGGTGACAAGTACCTAGAACCTAGACATTCAAGATTCCCTTAAGCATTTGAAATTACTATAGAGGTAATGTTTTGGCAGAAAAACAGTGTAACCAATTACTGTATCATTATTACATGCTATGGTTGATGTGCTTTTTGGCTTGGATTTCAGCAGAAGCATGACTTACAAATGACTTTACCTCTATGCACCCTTGAGTCGCACAGTTGGGGATACAAAAGCCATGTTACCGAGGGAATTGACATCATGCATCTGAATTTAGTGACTTTTGAAGATCACATAAATATACCCATAGGCAGCAACCAGTCTTTTCTTTTTAAGTAAAACATTTCTGTCCTTTAATAATGAACAACTTTTCATTTGTAGGTAAATTTCAGCTGCATTTAATATTAACATAAAAACATAAAATCTAGGAGACCAGCAAATTCTGTAAATATAAATATTATCATTGGGGTAGTGATTTGTACTTTGAGTACAACCCTTTGAGTTGTACTATTTCAAAAATCATGCCAGAAATGTTTATAGCAAAGTATTTTACAGACAGATAATAGAAACTTTCCATTCCTTTATTCTTTTACAAAAGAAGGAGGGAGATAAATAAGGTATGAAATGAAATGGATTTTGTAATCAGAAAACTGTTTTGGGGGGGCCATAGCTTCGATACATGACATGAACCTTCACTTCACAATTCTTCTTATGAGCCCAGAATTAGTACCCCTATTTGTCAGATGCAAACACAGAATATTAGGAAAGTTAAGTACATAATAATCATAATACATGGTAATACATTAGTAATACATCATAGTACTTGATGCCATTGATGACATTAAAAGTACTTTTTAATGTGAGTCATTACTGTTAGGAGTCTGACAAGTATTTACCAATCCTTTGGGATCAAAAGAAAGACCAAAAGGATGAGACCCAGAGAACAAGAGGAACCTCTCCCCAGGACTGGCTGTCAGAGTGGCTCACATGATTCTGAGAAGAAGTCAAAGGATCAGCTACTAATAATTATTCAAGTAGCTGCACACTATACAGGAGAGCAGCTGTCAATCAGGAGGCCAGAAAAGTAAGAGAATCTACAGTGCTAGTATTGGTCAAAGAAGGAAGGAAGTTGGGAAAACAACAGAAGACAGAAGTAATGTGGAACAAGTTAAAAGACTCTGATTCTTGTTGCCTTTTTCCTTATGCTTTGGAAGCTTGCTGCTGAGAAAATCTTTGGGAGCTAAAAGGCTGATCTCTGTGGACTGTGATTACTGCCAGGAATAATCTATAAGAGGCAAAGAATGATGAAGGGAAGAGGGGAGAAGTAGGAACTGTAGGGAGGAGAAAAATGATCATTTCTTAGGTACAGAAGAGATAACTCAATTGCTCATTATGGACGGATGATCCCAGGAAAAAGATGGAAGGAATGACCAGTGAGATTGGTCATCTGTCTCAGTCTTGCTTGAATCATCTTTTCTGATTGGAAAGCAAAAAGTCTCTTCTGTAATGTGAAAATCCTAGGTGCTAACAACAGATGTGGGGAGTGTAGAATGGGGGTAGAGGTAGCAAGTATATGGGTATCTCAGGAAGCTCTGCAGCACTCTGTATTATTCCTTCCCCACTCTCAGTGTATACCTTTCACAATGTGTGTGGGAAAGGTCCAAATTTTGCAGATGCAGTGCACTGAAAATGTCATAATAATGTGAAAAATGATAATTTCCCATAGGAAACTGTGTTTTATGTGCTTGGAATTTGCACACACTTTTGCATTCTTTCCTCTTTTTAGTGACATTTTCTCATTTTTGTACTTCGTTAGCATTATGGAACCAGCCATTGGTGTGAAACAGAGCTGTCAAACATAATACAGGATTTTATAAAGCTCAGAAATTGAAACTCTTAGTCACTACACAGGGCCCAATTTCAGGTGTGTTACATGCTCTGTCATGGTGAGTGAGATGGTGCTTCAAATTCTGTCACTATTACAGCTCTGTCTCTCACATATCATTTACTGGATAGAATATTTCACCTCTTTTTATAAAAACTACTTCATCCAATGGCATTCATGCCAAACAGTGATGAAAAAATGACAGCATTTAGCAATGCCAAAAACATTCAGGGGATTTAATCTCACTTTCAAATACTTAAACTTAACTTCTGCACAGACATTTAGAACATTAAAGGGCTAGAGAAAATGATCTTGAAAGATTCTAGTCATACAACAGCAGGGATATGAAGATGCTTAGATATAGATGAGCAAATTATTTTTAAAACCTTCATAGATATGAATGTGAACAATGAACTTAAGTTCACTGACAATTGCCACCTTTTCCACACCATTGAACACAAGAGTTGATTGTCATTTGATGTGACAAGAATTAATCTGATCTCTAATTACTGAACAATGTGCATTTCTAGAATGTGTATTAATGATGTAAATCTTGACGCTTTTGAGTCTTGTGGCCACACAAAGCTAAAGGTGCTGTAGTGCTGAAACATATCTATCTAGGTATGTGGCCCATCAGTGGATACAATTGTGATTGTGCGCCTTACTCTTTATGACTTTTTTTGGAAGTCTTATTGAATGTTTTCACAACTTTAGTTTCTCTTCTACCACTAGTTATGGCCAGGATTAAATTTGTTAACTTAATTTGTTGAGTATTCCCACCATCAAAGATATCTGGGGAGTTTTGCAGGGGGCATATTTCTACTAAACCCAGCTTGTTGTTTATCTGAAACTCAAATTCAAATGAGTGATTTCATTTGGAGAATGGAGTGGATGAATGGAGAGCCTACAAGGGTCGGGGGGAGGAGAGTAAGAAGGACATGGAAATACATCCAGAGAGGATGAATTAGTAGTGGTTTTCTGTAACAAGATAGCATAACATCCTATGCTGTATTTCAGAATAATTAGAAATCTTAGCCATAGAAGTGAAAAGTGTGAAGTTGTGTGCGGTCGTTCAAACCTATGATTTCAGCATTCAGGAGTAAGAGTTCACAGTCTGGGTTACCGACCAAAGCCATGGCTTACCAAAATAAAAGTGTGAGAAGATCAAAGGGATAGAAGCATTTATTGTCCTGATTTGATCATTAAAATTATATATATGTATTGAATTATCATAGGGTGCCACATAATATATGTACAGATAATATATCTTTCTAAATAGTCAAGAAAGACTGCATGTCTTCGATAATGATAAAGGACATCTTATAATTTTCAGATTAAATTATTACTTCTTCTTGCAAGCATATCATGTGATTTTTCCATAAAAAAGTTTAACCTGGCCACCATACCTGGGAGCTCTGTAGCTGTAAATGCACATTTCTTCTATGAAAATAGATGAAACCATTAAATCCTTAAGCATGTGATTGTGTTTGCATGTTCTCTCTCTGCCTCTGTTTCTGAATCTCAGTGTCTGTCTATGTCTCTGTGTGTCTGTGTGTCTGTCTCTCTCTCTCTCTTTCTCTCTCTCTCTCTCTGTGTCTCTCTCTCTTTATCTCTGTCTCTCTCGTTAATCCTTTAAGAAAGCAAGTTCCAGAGCAATGTTTACAGTTATTACCAAACTCAATGTTCTGCAGTTGTGACCCAAGAAAACTTCCATTAAGTGGTTAATCTTACCTTCCAGGAGAACCTCCTTTTTTCTCCTTAGTATAGTTACCTATGTTTTTCATCTGCTAACATTATCCAGTTCTATATTATTTATGATTTACTTACTCAGAAATCACATGTCTTCTTCACTGGCTTGGACTTCACTGATGGGTGTGAAGCAGAAATAACCCTTTTCATTTTAATGGATATGTTAAAATGTTTTAGGTAGACACACCTGAAGTCTGAAAGTTCTTTTTTAATTATATGGTAGTATAATAATAATGTTAACTAAAAATGTTATATCTAACATGTACTGTCTAATTTAACTGGATATTGGCATTATAATTGTTAAAGTCATTTTTCAGACAATGAAGATGATCAATTTCAGCTTACATATTTGCAAGTGGTACATTTAAGCCCAGGCAAATCAACCACAAAGCCTCTGACTGTAACTACCCGCTGTTCTGTATTGACAGCTCTGCAGATGTGGCCTCAGGTCATGCTTTCTTCTGAATTTTCTATAACATTTGACACTGAATGGAATCCTAGATTTAAACAACATGACAGAAATTGAATCTTTAATATTATAATGAGTTTATAACTCTTATGCTATTCCTTTGGATAAATCAACTTCCTGTAGAACTCTGCTTAATAACATTTCATATTTTGAAAAACATTTTGGTCCATTAGTTGCATCAATGAGGGGACATTGGGAAGAGGAAATGCTAAAATGTGAACAGACGCTAACTCTGCTTCCTCAGGGTGAGTTCTTCAATCTCACAGTAGAATAGTTTTGTTATCTCCAGCTAAACACATAGTTCAGAAATTAAATTTCACTAAATATATGAAAAGATGATAAAATGTTTTTCATTCATCCATGAATTAGCTTATGCTCTGTAAATAAAATGCTTTTGGAAGCTTCAAGATGATGACATTTTCTAAATTATGAGAAATTTCAGGAGAAGCAAATGTCAGAACGTGTTGATTGATAGCTGTCCAGAAAATGGTAGAATTGGGTCAGATATTTAATTCAGTGGTTCGGGTGCCTGGCTTGCAAGTATAAGGGCCTGGGTTTGATGCCTGGTAACCACATACAACAATGGCAGGTGTGGAGACTCACACCCACCAGCAATCAGAATCACATACTACAGTGCTGGGCATGGGAGTTCATGTCTGTAATCCCAGCATTCAGGAGGCAGAGGCAAGAGCATTGCTGTAAGCTCAAGGCCGAGCTTAGGGCCAACTTGAACTACAAAAGTGAGACCCTGTCTCAAAAAAAAATTTTTTTTAAAAATTTAAAAAAAATGAAAAGGAAAGAAAGAAAGAAAGAAATAATATGGTAGAACTGATCAGAATAGTCTTTCTGGACACCTCTAACAGACCACACTCATTCATTCAGTTATCATTCTAATATTGCTACCTGCCTGTTCCAGGCTTTGTTTTATGCTCTAGGTTAGAAACATGCTTTCTGAGAAGATCATAGTTTGACCACTGGGGTGGCTGGGGAAAAACAATCAAACAATTATTTTACAGTGGAGAGTGGTATAGTAGATTTTTGAATAAGACACAGTTGAGGCAGAGATCAATTCTTCAGATGCCCAAGAGATCTCTCCAAAAGTGGAATTTGGTCCAGATTTTAGAGAATCAGTGAGGTTTGGGTTTCCATTTGGATTCTGTAGGGCTCTTTCCCTTAAAATTTTTCTGTCTTTCAAACTGCTGTTGTTAGTCTTCTATGATGTGTCTTCCTTTTACTCATCAGAAAATAGTTGCCCATAAATTAAATTGCTAATATATAAATTTATTTCAGTTAATTTAAACACATGATAGGGAAATACATTCATCTTGTGAACTGCTCATATAATTGGTTGGCATCATAATACTCCAGAAATATTTATGTGACTAAAAATAGCAAATACCATGACCAACTACCCTTTCTAAGTCAGATAATACAGGGCCGGGGAGTTAGCTCAGTGGTTCCGGCGCCTGTCTTGCAAGTGCAAGGACCCCGGTTCAATCCCTGGTAACCACATACCATACTGGGTGTGGAGACTCACACTCAGCAGCAACCAGTACCACATACCACAGTGCCGGGCGTGGTGGCTCACGCCTGTAATCCCAGCACTCGGGAGGCAGAGGCAGGAGGATTGCTGTGATGTGAGTTTGAGGCTGAGCTCAGGGCCAGCCTGAACTACAAAGCAAGACCCTGTCTCAAAAAAAACCTAACAACAGCAACAACAACAACAACAAAAAACCTAAAAAAAAAAAAATTAATAAAGTCAAATAATACAGAGGACTGGACACTAACCTCATCCATTACTATTTCCAGGGCTGGCTTTTTCAAGTCTTATGCTGATAATTATTATTCCTTCCAGAGTTAGTATAATTTTTAAAAGCTTTTTTCTTTTTTACTATCTTGAAAAAGGAGTTCCTATTTCAAGAGGATATCTAGCTGAGCATGGTGGTGTGCAACTTTAATCTCACTACTCAGGAGGCTGTGGGAGGAGAATCACTGTGAGTTCAAAACTAACCTGGGCTACATAGTGAGTTCAACCTAAACTATGTAGAGAGAGCCTGTCTTTTTTTTTTTTTTT
>PVIR01018761.1:0-33102 GCA_004026965.1 Petromus typicus | reverse complement strand
AGATAGGTACATATCGCATCTTTTCTCTGGTATGAGAAAATAAAGGTGTAAATGAGTCCTAGAATTGCATGTTATATATTGTGAAATAGAAAATGCTCAATGTAAAATAGGGTGAAGGGGGAAAAATGATGAGATTGTAACAAAAAAGTAAGGAAGCAAATTTTATGTATATGGGGGGGCGGTACGGTGGATAGGGCTATGGCAAAAATGAGAATTAAGTTGTGTTTCATACTGGTACAAATCCCCATTATGGAGTGCAATCATGATGCATATATGTAATGTACCAATAAAGATTAAAAAATTAAAAGAAAAAAGCAAGTGTGGCTGTCTTCGCCTCTCACACACATGATATCACCCTGTGATGCCTTCTAGAATATTCTAGCAGAAAGGAAGTCCTGGTCAGATGCAGCTCTTTGGTCTTAGACTCCACAGCCTTCAAAGCTGTGGGCCAATAAATATCTATTATTTGTAAGTTACCTGGTCTGTGGTCTTCTGTCATAACAGCACAGAATAGGCTAACAGCTTCTGAGCTCATGACCGAATTTTCTACTAACGTAGCTCTTTTGGACTTTAAATGCCGGGCTCTGGCCAACTCCTACTTCTCTTTCCCAAAGTTGGTATCCTCACAAATTGGTCTGCTATTTTCAAGGTCCTGTTGATACACGGGCATCTTATCTTTTGATCTTAGTTCTCTGTTTCTAATTTCAGGCTTCATTTATAAAAGAAAATCCCTGCTGTGTTTATTATCTTATACTTTGAGATTCAGAGAGATATCTAGATCATGTTTCCTCAGTGAATCTCACTTTAAAATTCTGCTCTCTAGTAATGACAAACCTTTTAGAGTTTTCAATTATAACAAACAGCTGATGACAGCATGAGTGCCACAGGTTTGCCAACACTGCCCTAGACTGTCACAGGGTCTATTTCTCCATTCATGTCCTTCTCTACATCCCTACACTACCGTTTTTCTTTTTGAACTACTACTCATCTTTGAGACTTTTGTAAAATTTAGCTTCAGAATTAGCCAGCAACAAATGTTGGTGAGGCTGCACAGAAAAGGGAACCCTTCTCCACTGTTGGTGGGAATGTAGACTAGTACAACCCCTGTGGAGGTCAGTGTGGAGATTCCTCAAAAAACTAGGACTGGAGGTCCCATTTGACCTGGCCATTGCTGTGCCAGGCATATACACAAAGGAATTAAAAGAGTCATTTCACAGTGACACATGTGCACCCATGTTTACAGCAGCTCAGTTTGTGATTGCTAAGTCTTGGAAATAACCCAAATGTCCATCAATTGGAGACTGGATAAAGAAGATGTGATTCTTTTATAGAATGGAGTATTACTCTGCTATTAAAAATGATAAGATTAAGTCATTCATACTCAAATGGATGTACCTTGAGGACATCCTCATAAGTGAAATAAATAGATCACAGATGTGTAAATATCATATTTCTTGTTTGGTATGAGAATACGACATTGTAAATGAGTTGGAGTACATATAGTTGATACTGAGAAGTAGAAAATATTTAAAGAAGTAGAAAGTAGAAAAGTGAGAAGTAGAAAATATTTAAAAGGAAAAGATTTAAGAGGAAAAGATTTAAAAGGAAAAGATTTAAAAGGAAAACATTTAAAACAAAAGAGTGTAAGGGCAAATAATGAGGGGAAAACAAATGTGATAATAATAAAGAGAAAAGACAACAAAGAATGTGTATATGGGGTGGTGGTGCAGGATCTGGGAAAAAGGGAAAAAATGAGAATCAACTCATGTCATATTCTGGTACAAACTCAATGTTGAATGCAATCATCATGTGTATTCATAATATATGGATAAAGATAATTTAAAATTTATAAAAAATTAGCTTTTGTGGCTGAGAAAGATTTTTTAATCCATTTTTAAAAAATAAAAACATTTTATAAAACGTGACTTTTATAAAATGTGATCTCCTTGATGTACAATTTGTTCATGACATAAGCATTGGGGGAGGAGATATGCAAAGAAGAAAAAATATCACCACAGAGACTCAGTGTAACCCTGTATGTTGAGTACATTGGAAGGGAATGTTTCCTTATCTATGTAGAGTTTACTTCTCAACAAAGAATACATTCATGAGATAAACAGGAAAAGATTTCTTATACATTTTCCTGGAAGCAGTGTTTGCTGAGCATTGTCTTGATCCACTCCCTTCATTATATCTTTCTTTTTGCCACATTGGTGCCCATGTCAGAGCAAGTATTTTCACATACTGACCCATCTCAGTGACACTGCAGATTTGGGAATGCAGAGAAAGCTCCTCACAGAAGTTGACAGAGTTCACTTGCCCAGCGGTTCGTGCTTATGCTAGCGCTGCCATCCATGTCTTCATTAGAAGATGTCATCCTCAAGGCTCTTGCCCACACTAGCTGTATACTTTCCTAAGCATGCTGGGTAGTCCAGAGATCATGCATCCTCACCATGACTTCAGACTGCTCTCTATTCTCATAGCCTGGGGAATCTTCTTGGTCTTTTGTCAACTTGACCATCACTGATTACTATGTTGTTGCTTGGAAATTCTTGAGCCTTTGTGAAGAATAACATGTGTCCAACAAGTGCCTTTCATATTGGTCTGATCTTGGCAGTTGTCCAGATACATCTGTGCTCCTTGGACACTGTAGTGACCCATTTTTCCTGGGACATCCTTTCTATCATGACACTTTCCTGTATTAATAGTACTGCCTATGAAACAAATCTTTTTAATTAATCACTCATAAATTCATGAGCTTAATTTAAGTGAGATACCTCCACTATGCTCAGGATTACCTCATCTAGAGACATATCACCTGACATCTCATTGTGGTGGCCATTGCCCTGTACAGCTGTGTCACTTTTGCCTACCTCTAATACAAGTGGACAACTAAGAGGAAAGAGGAGTTTGGCAGAGGCTTATATATCGCTATTGCTGAGCCTGTTGTTTACAGTCTCAGGTACACAGATGCCCAGGGTACCATGAGCACAGTGTGAAAGAAAGAATCTTAACGGACCGACTCATTTCATCAGGAAACGTTTACTCTGGAACAATGATTTTCCTTCTCACAAACATTAAGATCCCACAAGTGGACCAAATAGCAAGCTTTGTGGTGAATTGCTTCAAACACTCAGACGGCTCTTCTGCTTAAGCTCTAAAAAGAAGGTGGAAGCTAGAATTTCTGCTCAGGGCTCTCATTACTGCAGATGCAGGGAGCCCTCCAGGGGCACTTGGATGACTTATTCTTACATGTGGGGATTTTGATCGAAAGCCCTCCTGGCTCCACTTCACTCGGCAGTTTGGTGCTTGACTTTCGTTGTTGAGTGAAGCAGACCTGCCAACAATGATGGCAGCAATAACTCCAGTTATAGAATCTGTGGGACCACTGGAGACTCTTGCTCAGTTCCATGATTTCAGTTATATGACCCATAATAGGCATTTCAAGGAGGTTTTCCTTACCATCTGCCAATTGAAAAGTAAATAGTTTCACAAAGAGAAGCCATTTTTTTTCAAGAATATATCTCCACTGATGACTTAAATAATGTGTTTTTAGGTGAGGGACCTTTTAGTAATGTAAGACAAAACAAAAATTTAAAAAATATATAGTTAATATCTTTATTTAAAATGTGTAGTATCTTTACCTGCATTACAAATGCTGAATGTTTGCAATGTATCTGTCACAGAATCTGGAGAGAGAGATTAATCTAAAAATCTGGCATAGGTGCACACCTGAAGAGATGATGGTGCTGGGGCTGCCAGGGAGGGAGGGCATGAACACAAAGGAATAAACATGCAGTTCTACACAGGATGCTCAAAAAGAGGAGACAACCAGAACAGAGTTGTATATGCAACTAGGTGAACTAAATTGGGTAGTTGAGAAAGTTTTTGGCAAACAAAGGGAATGGCATGGCCGGCACAGAAATAGGAGAAGAGTATGGTTGGTAGGAAGAGCGCGTGCTGTCTGCCTTGTCTGCATGCTGGTTCCCTGTCTCCTTCCTTGATTCCGAGCACAGGGTGAATATTTGTCTAACCACAGTATTTTGTGTCTGAGCTTCTTGGCATGCTACATCCAATGGAAATTGGGGACACAGTTTTCTCCCTCCCTAGTGCAGGCTAAAAAGAGATAGAAAAAGAAAATAACACATTGGGGAAGAAACATCCCCTGGGCTTTCCTTTTTTTCTATCAGATCTTTCTGAACTTTAGGCCAAATTCTCATACTAACTTCCACTTTTCAACCTGCAACAAAACTGACTACAGGAGAAAGTAGCTGAGTTAAACTCAGTAAGTTGAGTAAAAATCTTAGAGAATGGTCTGTGTGCTTTTGGAAGAAAAGAAGTCGTAGAAGAGGTAAATTTGAGCTGATAGACCAATGGTGAGTTCACTCCACAGACTTACGTTGTTAGGAGATTTGAAAAACATCAGTCCCCAATTCCGAATGCTATTGCTAATGTCTGAATGGGGATGAGGACAGGGGAAGGTTTCAGCAGAGGGAACTGCATGATATTTGCTACTCCCAAATGGAGTATGGAATGTGACAAAACTGCAGTAGGAAGTCACATCACTTAAGAAAATACTTCATTCACATGCGTTTCCTAATTTGAGATTCCTACTACTTCTACAAGTGTTACTTTCCCCACTCTGTTAGCACTGTTCCTACACTGCTGTTGTTACTGCCACTATTAACAGTCCCAGCAGCGCTATCTTACTATGAGCCAAACACTCTCTTTAAGTTGTTGATATGCATTTCCTCTCTTAACCCTGCCAAGTTTGTACACCTGTCATTTGCATTTTAGATATAGGATGTTTGAGAATGAAATCCTGTGACTGGAACTTGGGGATCCTGACTCCACAATCCACGTTCATAAAGAGAGATCTTGAACCAAAGTTTATATAGTGTGTGATTGAAGAGGAGGAGGAAGAATTGAGATTTGGATCCATAAACTCTAACTTTCATATCCAAGCTTAGATACACACACACACACACACACACACACACACACATACACACACACACACACACACACACACACACACACACACACACACACACAGCTTTGTTACTTATCCAGACTTAAAGGACAAGGAATATTACATAAGTAAATTTTCAGATCAATGGAAATAATCATTTTGAGCTCAAACATATTTCAATTCCAACCATATTAATAGAAATACCTCAAAAATATCCTCTTTTTGGTCACTGTATGTGAAGTATCCATACTCAGTGCTTTCCTTGGATATTTACTATGTCATGGGCTATTAGATTAATGTTTGCCAGAATTTCTGAAGCTTTGCCTCTGTATTGAACTACACAGAGAGTGGAAAGATTTTGGTGTGATTTTTTTTTAAAGCAATGTTACCCACATAGAATTTATATACCAAAATATTTACTGGATTTTAGAACCTTTATAGAGTTGCACTACCATTACCAGAACCAATTTTCTAAGATTTTTGTTACCCTCAAACAGTGCTGGTGAACATTTTCTTCTTCTGGCTGTAGGTATTTATTTTTTAAAAAAATTTATTTATACATGCTTGCTGTTCACGTAGTTTGTAGTCATCTTGGGGATGGCTACATGTGCTTATTATAGCATATTTATATATATTTTAAAATTCCCTTCCTGACCCCTTTCCCTCCTCCTTCCCTGACTCTTCTTCTAGCTCCTATCCTATTTTTCATTCCTGTTGATATTACTTGTCTTAGGTCATGTTATGGCCTATAATGTTTAAATGAATTGGGGTTGTTAGGTTCCTGTACATGGCATATCTTTATTCTTTTCATTTTCCTTTCCCTTACTCTTTATCCATTGTCCTTTTTCCCTTGAACTACTTTCCTATTGCAAGAGATCTGTCCCCTTGTACCTTTCTATCCAGTGGAAGATTCAGAGGAATTCAGGTGAACCAGTGGTGCCCAGCCTGCAACCTGAAACCTACTTACTTATCACCAAGTCCCAATGCTGCAGTTAAGCCTGAATAACTGATGCTTGGCTGCTCAGACAATGCTGGAAGGACTTGGACCACATGTGGACAGAGAGGATTCTGCATGCCCGCTGCAGCACGTGTGCCAGAGGTCAGCCATCGCTGCCCTAAAACGAAACCCTGTATCTAGTAGGAGTCACTCTTCATTCTCCTGAAAGACACTTTTAGTGTTGGTAGATTTACTTTTTCTGGCCCCTTTATCTACATGGTGTCATGCAATAGCTAATTGCTTTTTTTTTTTTTTTTAGGTAGGGTCCCACTTTGTGGTTCAGGCTGGCCCTGAGCTCATCCTCAAATTCATATCACAGCAATCCTCCTGCCTCTGCCTCCCAAGTCCTGGGATTACAGGCGTGAGCCACCACACCCAGCACTATGGTATGTGGTAGTGGTTGCTGCTGGGCGTATGGTATGTGGTTACCGGGGAATTGAACCCGGGCCTTTGTGCTTGCAAGACAGGCCCCGGAACCACTGAGCTAACTCCCCAGCCTGCTAATTGCTTATTTTTTCCACTTTGCATAAAGTTTGCAAAGTCCATTCAGTATCAGAATATATCAGCACTTTATTGCTTTTTGTGATTGAAAAATATTCCGCTGTATGGTTGTAATTGATTAATTGATTTTTGGATGTTAAACAAATCTTGCATTCCTGTAATAATTCCCACTGGATGCTGGTGTGTAACCCTTTGTATGTTGTTGTAGATTCCATTTGTTAGCATTTTGTTGGAGTCTTTTTTTCTTGTTATATTTGGAAGAGATACTGGTCTGAGATTTATTTTCTAGTAAATTTTTTGGTTTCAGTATCTTGCAATTATTGGCCTCATAAAATGAAACAATTCTGTAATTGAAAAGATAATACAGGATGTCTTGTGTGCCTTTTGTGCAGGTTTTTCCAGTGGTTACATCTCACATAATTGTAGTACAATACAAAAAAAACCAAAAAACAAAAACAAACAAACAAACAAAAAAACCAGGGAATGTGACATAGATATGCGTGTGTTTGTGTATATGTCATGGGACTATGACCAAAGTTCCTTTACCCTCCCCGTTCACAACAAATTTGTCTTACAGGTTCTCTATATACTTTGAAAAACTACATGAGGCAGTATTTCAACTGTCAAACATAATTTAGAAAACTCAGGAGAAAAATGAACATTTTTATATTCACATAAACTTTTATTTATGGGATTTCCTTCCTTTTCCCCTCATTTCATGTCATCTTGGAGAATTAGCTATTGTTTTAGGACAGGTTCACCGGTGAAAAGTTTTTCTTTCTAACTATGTATCAATACGTTTTTCTTTAGTGAGATCTAGAATTGTGGATCTACAGCTCATTTCTTCCAAGACTCAAAAAAACTGTTGCCAAGCTTCTTCTGTTCATTCTGTCAGTTTATACCCCTGGTTGTTCTTTTTATTTCTTCTAGTATATTTTCTGTTTCTTTCTTTGATTTTTGTCTTCAGAAATTTGCTGTGATATGTTTTATCTTGGGCATTTCTTGTTATTCTAGTTATGACTGATTTGTGTTTTTGAGTATGTATGATTTTTGACAAGTTTGGTAATTTTAAATCATATGTTTTCTAATATCTAGTTAGTTTCACACCCTTTCTCATCTTCCTCTGGGACTCTGATAACATGACTATTTGATCTCTTGTTACAATCCTACCTGTGTCTTAGAATGCTTATTATTTTTTGGTTGATTTGTCTCAATGTGAATATTTTCTATTGTTCTCTGTTCAAGTTCAAATATTCCTTTTACTTCTGTCCTCATTCACTCCAATATTCTTTTGAATCTGACTGTTTTAGATTTTGCCTCTTATATCATTTAGTATTTTTAAAATTTCAATTTGGGTGTTGCCTATAGTTTGCATATTTTTGCTGAGAACTTTGTGTTGTTGCTAAGACTGCTCATTCGTTTCAAGCATGTTCATAATTGCTCATTGAAAAAAACTTGCAATAGCTTCTTTAAAAATTTCAGTTAGATAATTCTACATCTGCATAATGTTGGTGTTGGCATCTGTGCATGATCTCTTCTCATTCAGCTTGAAGTTGTTCTGGATCTCAGTATGATGAATTTTGTTGTTACTGAAACTGGATATTGAAGTATCATGTTATAAGATTTTGTATCTTATTTAAAACTTGCACTTGAGCAGCTATCCTACTGTTGGGATATTGGGCTAATGGTTTTAGCCCATGGTTGGTCAGCTCCAAGGCAGAGACGGGATGCAGAGGGGCGTAGTGGAATAAGGCTGCTCAGGTCACAGCAGCCAAGAAGCAAAGAGAAAAGGGAGAAACAAGGGAGGGCGTTATATTCATCTAGGTCATGTTTTTAGTGACCCACCTCCGATGAGGCCCCACCTCGTTTAGTTACTGAACTCAATGGATGAGTCCATTGATACATATTGTATCCTGTGATCTAATAGCTTCATAAATACCTGGATATTTGGGGAAATACTTTAGATTCAAACCATACATCCCCTACTATTGTGCTCCAGTAAAAGGTGTCCACTGACACTGTAGGACATAGCTCTGTTATTACTGAGTGGTGGCAAAAATCCAGACTTTTCATTAGGCCTCCTTTCATATTACTTCTGTAGGGAGAGTTGAAACACCTTGTTACTATTACACAGAGGGAAGTCCAAGCTCCCAACTTATGTCCATTGAGATTGCTGGGATGGGGTTGTTAAAATCCAACAGAGATGAAATTCCTGGATCCTCATGTGGCATTTCTGAGCACTGCTACCATATAACCTAGCAAAGAGGGAAGCTGAGACTCTCTTCTTGGTCCTTTCTGGCCAGAGGAAGGTTAGGGGAGAAGATTCTTCTCTAGTAATTTCTTGAGAGCATTTATTGTGTCCAAATTGTGTCTTATTAGGCTATCTTTGCTGCACCTTTGCTTGGAGAGCAGATTTTTTTCTTGAAGCTTTTCTCTCTGTGGCGAGGCATTTCTAAGTTGTTATCTTCTCCAGATTTCCACCTGGATGTATGAAACAAAATGAAACCTCCCTGGATGCACTATGGTGCCATTTCTAAGGTTTCCTGGCACATAACTGATACACTATCTTCTAGTCTTTGTGTGTTTGTTTCCTACTTAATGCCCAGGATTTTTAGTTATATTTAGTAGGAAAATAAAGAAAAGTCTTCCTACCACATCAGTATCAAAGTGAAAGGCTGAAGTACTATTTTGTACAATTTTTCTTTAATCAACATAGAATAAAGAGTGAAAAAGTAGGTAATCATACTGTATTTTAATAGTTAGCTGTGTGGTTATACTTAGAGAATCCTTTGTACCAATCTCCCTCAGTAGGAGCAAAATGTATCTAATGTTCTTTGCTTCAGCCTGATAAACTTTCTTGGAAATTTCTTGTAAAGGAGGTCTACTATCAACAAATTCTGTTTTTATTTACTTAGGAATGGGTTTATTTTGTATGCTTTTTGAAAGGTAGCTTTGATGGACATAGGATTTTTAGCTGATATTTTTCCCTTTAGAACTTCGAATGTATAACCTACTGGTCTTGTTTCTGATGCAAAGTCAATTCTTAGTCTGTGTGGGATTCTCTTGTGTGTATACAATGTTTTTTTTTTTTTTTTTTTAGACAGGGTCTCGCTTTTGTGGTTTAGGCTGGCCCTGAGCTCAGCCTCAAACTCACATCACAATCCTCCTGCCTCTGCCTCCCGAGTGCTGGGATGACAGGCGTGAGCCACCACGCCCGGCACAGTGGTATGTGGTACTGGTTGCTGCTGGGTGTGGGTCTCCACACCCAGTATTGTTATGTGGTTACTGGGGAATCGAACCCGGGCCCTTGCGCTTGCAAGACAGGCGCCGGAACCACTGAGCTAACTCCCCGGCCCAAATATACAATGTACATATGATGTACTTATCTCTCTGTACTTTCTCCTGTTCCATGAAAACTTTTTCCTATACTTGGCTTTTAACATTTTGACAGCAATGTAGAAGAGATGTCTCTTTGAATTTACCCTACTGAGTGTTGGTTGAAATGTTGACTGAAATTCTTGGATTATTTTTCCTCAAATTTGAGATGTACTGGACTGTTCATTTTAAAAAATGTTCTCTGATGCTACATGCTAGTTTATTTAAGAGAGTCCAGAATTTCTCAGAGCTGGTTAATTTTAATTCATTCCTTTTTCTTCTTCATTTTCAGATTATGTAATTTATTTGGATCTATTTTAAAGTTTGATACTTTTTTGTAGTGCCAGCTCATATATATTCTATGGTCATTTTAGTACAATTTGCATTCAGATGCTTTGTGAAAAATAATTCCTGTTTAAAACATAATGTTGAGTGAAATAAAATCAGACACACAAACTTAAATACTGTATGGTGTCTCTTGTTTGAGTAAGTCAAAGAACAAACAAAGAGATCAACAGAAGATGAATAGATGGAGATAAAGAGATTGATCTCCCACAGTTGGAAAGGGGTTCAGGGAACCAAAGGTGAAGGGTAAGGGGTGCGGAGGATGAATAGAAAAAAAGATAGAATGAAGATACGCCACATACACTCTTAATGCCCTAAACAAATGTGAACCTTATGTGCCATAAACATGAACTAAATTTAATAATATCAACAAGAACGTAAAGGGAGAAAGAGGAATTAGAGGAACAGGGAAGGAAAAGGAGTGAAGGGGAAAGGGGTGAAATCAAAAACCAAGTTGTCTCAGGTACATGTACCCTCTGCCCAGAAAGAGGAAATTACATGTACTGCAAACAAGGACTAATAAGTGTTGAAGAAAAACAAGAATTAAAAAATTCCTATTCAGTGATTTTTTGTTTGTTGAATCATTGTAACAGTTTCTTTTAGTTCTTTAAATATGATTCACATATCTCCTTGAATATATAATAACAACTTAGTATTTATTTTAAAACCCAACACCTGGGTCCTCTCAACAACTGTTTCTACTGCTTGATTTTTTTTCCCCTGTGTATGCGCCATATTAAATGATTCTTTACTTGTCTCATGATTTTTCGTATTTCAGATAATGTGTTGAGAGTCTTGATACTTTTCCTTCTTTTCAGAACTTCTCATTTTCTTATTATTTGAATCTTTATTGGTATATTATATATACACATCATAGTCACTTTCAGCATTGAGAATTTGTACCAATATATGATATGACATTTGATTCTTACTTTTCCCCATTTCCTCACCCACCCCACCCACTATATACGTATGCTTTTCCTTTTTTTATTACCATCACATTCTTTTTCACCTCTTTTTTTAACCCCTACACTCCATTTCCTTTCAAATACTTTCTATTTCACAATATCTACTATATATACTAGAATTCATCTACATCTTCATTTTCTCATACCAGAGAAAAAGATACAATATTTACACATCTGTGACCTCTCTCATGTTTTGTTTGTTTGTTTGCTTTATTTTCCTTCTTGCTTAATAACTGGCTAGACTAATCCCATGATGTCTTTTTTCCTCTAACACTGTGAATCTTTTAGTCTTCCTTCCCAGATCTGTTTGTCTTTGCATCTGTCTTCTTGGGGGTTTCCCTTTGATCAGCAATGCTCAGACCCCGATCAGTGGTTAGCTACTAATAGGAAGACATTTGTGCTTGTCCCTAGATGGAACCTATGTATATGGAGCAGCAAATGGAAGGTAGACGATTTGATCTTCATTAGCGGACCCACTCAGAATGTCCCTGTGGAGCAGGAAGTGAGTGGGGACAGGTACAGCTCTTTCTGTCCCACAGCAGGTCTTGTGCAGAGTCCAGTGGTTGGAGTAGAAATTTGCCGATATTCTTCAGCTTCCAAATCCACCTAGAATATCTCTTCACTGCAGAGATGGAAGGCAGGGTGGGGCAGACCTGGATCAATTACCACAGTCTCCTATTTTTGTCAAGTTTTTTTTTCTTGTCAGGTGTGCAGAGATTTTGGTGAAGAAATGATTATCAACTTGCTGTAATGTCCTTGGCCAGTTTTAAGAAGTTCTAAATGATCCTCTTAGATAATTCTGACCAATTTAATACATGTGCAAGAAAAGAGTTTCATGGTGCTTCTCACAGTGCATTCCCTGAGATTTTGAGTTCTCTGTGGGCGGTTTTGCTTGTGTCTTTTTAAAAAGTCTAATTAATCAATCTAACAAAGGAGGTGAAAGACCTCTACTCTGAAAACTATAGCACTCTGAAAAAGGAGATAGAAGATGATATCAAAAAGTGGAAAGACATACCTTGCTCCTGGGTAGGAAGAACCAACATTGTCAAAATGGCTATACTCCCAAAACTACTCTACACATTCAACGCAATCCCGATTCAAATCCCAACAGCACATTTTACAGATCTAGAGAAAAAAATCCAAACTTTCATCTGGAACCACAAAAGACCTAGAATAGCCAAAGCAGTTCTAAGCAACAGGGACATGGTGGGGGGTATCACAACCCCGAACCTGAAACTATACTATAAAGCCACCGTGATAAAAACTGCATGGTACTGGCAAAGGAACAGACCCGAGGATCAATGCAGTAGACTAGAAGATCCAGAAACTACTCCAGATACACTGAGCCACCTCATCTTTGACAAAGGAGCCAAAAATCCTCAATGGAGCAAAGATAGCCTCTTTAACAAATGGTGCTGGAAAAACTGGGCTTTAACTTGCCAAAGACTAAAACTAGATCTAACTCTTTCACAGTGAATCAAGCTAAAATCAAAGTAGATAAGAGACCTAAATATTAAAACAGACACTCTAAACCTGTTGCAAAACAGGTTAGGTAAAACTCTTGGAGATATTGGCTTAGGGAAAGACTTCTTGAACAAAACCTCTATAGCACAGGAATTGGCTGAAGAAATCAACAAATGGGACCTCATTCTTTTAAAAAGCTTCTGCATAGCAAAGGAAACCACCAACAGAGCAAAAAGGCAACCAACAATGTGGGAAAAAATCTTTACCAGCTGTTCCTCAGACAAAGAGCTACTATCTAGAATATATAAAGAGCTCAAAAAAATCAGCCCACCCAAATTTAATGACCCAATTCAAAAATGGGCATCTGAAATGAACAGATATTTTTCAGAGGAAGAAGTAAGAGCAGCTAAGAAGCATATGAAGAAATGTTCAACATCATTAGTCATTTGAGAGATACAGATGAAAACAACACTGAGATTTCATCTCACTCCACAAAGAATGGCTGCCATTTCAGAATCAGCCAGCAACAACTGCTGGTGAGGCTGCAGAGAAGAAGGAACCCTTCTCTACTGTTGGTGGGACTGTAAAGTTGTACAACCCCTGTGGAGATCAGTTTGGAGATTTCTCAAAAAGGTAGGATTGGAGGTCCCATTTGACCCAGCAATCACCCTGATAGGTATATACACAAAAAATTAAAAGACTCATATCACAGTGACATATGTGCATCCATGTTTATAGCAGCTCAGTTTGTGATTGCTACATCTTGGAAAGAACCCAAATGTCCATCAACTGGAGACTGGATAAAAAAGCTGTGGTTCTCATACCAGAGAAAAGATGCGATATGTACCTATCTGATGTAAATGAGTCCTAGCATTGTATGTTATATATTGTGAAATAGAAAATGATCAATGTAAAATAAGGTGAAAGGGGACAATGTTGAGATTGTAACAAAGTAAGGAAACAAATTTTATGTATGTGGGGGGGTGGTAGGGTGGGTAGGGCTATGGGAAAAAATGAGAATTGAGTTGTGTCTTATACTGGTACAAATCCCCATTATGGAGTGCAATCATGATGTGTATATTTAATGTACCAATAAAGATTAAAAGAAAAAGAAAATTCAAAAAAAAAGCTGTGGTTTTTCTACAGAATGGAGTATTCCTCTGCCATAAAAAATGATAAATTTGAATCATTTCTACTTAAATGGACATACCTTGAGGATATCCTCATAAGTGAAACAAATAGGTCACAGATAGGTAAATATCACATCTTTCCCTGGTATAAGAAAATAAAGATGCAAATGAGTCCTAAAACTGTATGTTATATATTGTGAAATAGAAAATACTCAAAGTGAAATAGGGTGAAGGGGGAAAATAATGAGATAATAACAAAAAAGAAAGGAAACAAATTTTATGTATATAGGGGGGTGGTAGGGTGGGTAGGGCTATGGGAAAAAATGAGAATTAAATTGTGTCTTATACTGGTACAAATCCTCATTGTGCAGTGCCATTATGATGTGTACATGTAATGTACCAACAAAGATTTCAATTAAAAAGTCTAATTGTTCAAATATAGGGTGGAGTATTATTCTCCTATTAAAAATGATAAGATTGAGTCATTAAAACTCAAATAGATGTACCTTGAGGATATCATCATAAGTGAAACAAATAAGTCACAGATGTGTAAATATTGTATCTTTTCTCTGGTATTAAAAAAGGGAAGATGGAAATGAGTTCTAGTATATATAGTTAATATTGTGAAATAGAAAATATTTAAAAGGTGGGCCGGGGAGTTAGCTCAGTGGTTCTGGCGCCTGTCTTGCAAGCGCAAGGACCCGGGTTCGATTCGCCGGTAACCACATAACAATACTGGGTGTGGAGACCCACACCCAGCAGCAACCAGTACCACATACCACAGTGCCGGGCATGGTGGCTCATGCCTGTAATCCCAGCACTCGGGAGGCAGAGGCAGGAGGATTGTGATGTGAGTTTAAGGCTGAGCTCAGGGCCAGCCTGAACCACAAAGCGAGACCCTGTCTCAAAAAAAAAAAAAAAACAAAAAAAGGGTGTAGGGGTAAACAATGAGGGGAAAAAAGATTGTGATAGTAATAAAAAAGGAAACAAATCTTATGTACATTTGGGGGTGGAGATTATAGGGTAGGGGAAGGAGAAAAACTGAGAATCAACTCATGCCATATTCTGGTACAAACTCTCCATGTTGAATGCAATGATGGTGTGTATTCATAATGTACCAATAAAGATCTGAATTTTAAAAATTGAAAAAAAGTCTAATTGTTTAAATAAGTTCATCTCGCTCACTCTTATAATGTCTGGCAATGGGTCAAACTCTGAGTTGCGGGGAAAAATGATCCTTTGTCCTTCTTAGGAAGAAAGCAAGCCAGTTATTCCATCTTTCATGACAGTGTCATGGAGATAGTGAAGGGAGATGACAAGATATTTCAGACACAGTTAATAGGGGGTCCTAACTCAATGAAGAGGAGGGATTTGGCCAGAGGAGGCAACACTGACCTGGGTCTGGAATGTGAATCAGATCTGCTTTTTCACAGTAGAAAGTTGGACACAAGAAGGCAGTGTGCATGCCACGTGTATTTAACAATGTGCAGATGGTGCAAAATCATAGGCTATTTTAAGCCATGTTACACAGTTTCGATTTTGTACATGTTGGCATGGGAATATTTTCGAAGGAGTTTATACAGAGGAGAGAAGTGATGAGAGGTACACATAAAATAAGTAACTGTGACCAAAATAAGACAAGTGAAGGTCCCTAAATAGGAGGTTTATTGAAACTTGTAAGGCTTCCATACCTCTCAACTTAATTTATATATCCTTTGCTCACACATCTGTTTCCAGAACATATGATGACTACACATACCTTTGTATTCCACACATTTCATTTTCTTTGTTAAAATATGTGGGTGAAAGACAAGGGATGTGATTTCAGGTTTCTGTGTTGGGGAACCAAATCCCAATGGAAAGCCTCCCTGAGAAAGTACCTCAAATAAGCAAGTGATTTCACACAGGTAAAGAGGCAGAAGTTTCCTTGGAGTTGACCGTGACTTTTCCAAAAGTAGAGTTTTACACCAAATATGGGAGATCAGATCTTGTGGGACATGGAAGGGAAGAAGAGAAGAGTATTTTTCAAAGTCTGTATTTTTTATTTTTTGATAAGGCAAACTTCACAAGCTTGTTATGCATTCCAACTGATATGACAATTGAATGTATCTTTAAATTTAAACATGTTTCTAAAGAAGTAATAGCTTTCAGAGCTCTAAGAAATCTATATATTTATGTTTGTGTAATGCATTAATCATCTCTCTTGTGCAAGTCTATTTTAGGCGAGTTTGAGTTTTGTTTTGCAAGAAGGAAAGAAAAAAAAAAGCAAGATTTAAAAACTTAAGACCGGAAAATTCCAGTGGTAGATAAGGGTTATTGTTGCTGCCTAAGAAACTCATAATTTAACATGGTGAGAATTGATTTCCAGCTCTACTGCACTGTAACTGCACGTTCTTCATTGGTAGAAGGCTGACGCTCTCCAAGTCAGGATTCAAGAACCTTTCATCACATGGTTCTTCTAGGTCTAGGGTTTCATCATCCTAAGGAGGATGTTTGGTCTCTGTGTGAAGAGGAGAGTCGCACAATGAAAAACTCTCAACTGTTTCATCCCTGAAGTCATCTGGATATGGCACACACTATCTGCATGGTGAGAGCAATTCTTGAGGCTACACTTACAAGTTAAAGTCCTAGAAAATGTAATTCTGGGCTGGAGAACTCTTTCTCAGTAACTACGCATTACTTTGAGCATGGAAAGGAGAAGCAAACAATTGGTAGAGAGAGGGCTAGTCAGTCATTTCTGCCACAAAGTTTTTTTTCTCAATTGCTTAATTTTATGTTAATCATGATTTTAATCTTAAAATTAGCATTAAGGCATTTTACTAAATCTGTCTTTGACCTTATGCAATGAGTATTTCTTCCTTGCTTTTGTTGTTATGGAATTTCTACTATTGTTGATTTGTCATCTATAAAAACTTCCAGGGTATTAAGAACATCTTGCTCCTGGATGTTCTGTTAGTGATAGATTATATATCTATATGTCTATTTACAGACAGAGAAGAAGGGAAGGGGGTGGGGGGTGGGAGACAAATTTTCAAGAAGAAAGAAAGACTCAATTTAGGTTGATTGACCTTCTAGAAATTCAAAAGTGAGATCAACTGCTAATAGTACTGGATGAGATGGTACCTAAAGACAAGGTTCATAGAAAGATTCAAAAAGATCTATAAAACCATAAAGGGCTGGGAGGGAGTTTGGATGAAACATAGGAGTGCAAGAAGTAAAAGGAGTGTCAAACTGTCAGGAGTCAGTGGGCCCTGGACACGGCTCAGAATGCATCCAAATTACACCTTCCCGATTTGGGACATGCGTGTCCAAGATGATTGAGGATCTTATGTACTTTGTTCCTTCAGGACCATGAGTTACATATGCCTCAGTGAAACACAGCAGATGCTCACACAGGGAAGTGTTTATCCCAGGTCGAACTTTGAAGCTCTGGAGGAAGACAGGAAGGGCTCTTGAGCTTGGTGATGGTAAAAGTGGATTATGGGAGAGGAAAAAAAGTTTATGACATATGTTTCAAGAGAGATTATAAAGAAATAGAAGCAAAGTTTAATTCCTCCTGGAGATTAGGTTGCACATTTCTAATCTAGGAAGTATTTAGTAGGGAGATTGCAGTAGCCTGTCTTCTGACCCTGGGTCTGCCTGCCACTGTCTAAATACGTGTCCTCTGCAATTGTTTAATCTCTCTATACTACTTGTCTGTTGCTACGGGATGACTTCTTTCTTACTTTTCTTTTGGGGTAGTGTACTGGGGATCAAACTCAGGACCTTGTGCTGGGGAGACAGGTGTCGGAATTACTGGGCTAAATCCCCCAGCACTATAGTATTTATTTCACTGAGTTACTTTAGCATTTAAACAACTTAAATATGTGTATAGAATTCTGAACTGTGCCTGAAATATAGTGAATTCCTTTCAAGTGTTAGATATCATTGTTATTTATATTCCTTCTATATGTGCAGGATCTAGTGAACAAAATAAAGACTGCTACAGAAAGCAGCATGAATAGAGAACAAACACAAAAATGAATAAAAAACTCTTCTCCATCTATGATCTTTAAAATATGAGTCAATGTGAGATTTCATTAAATGCCATTTAAATCTATTAGATGATTATATATGCAGTATTTTAATTAGTAGATTTTATTTTTGGAGCACTTTTCACTTGACAAATAAATTAAGCAAATGGTGCTGAGAGATGCCCTGCAGTTTCCTCTGTTATTAACTCCTTGACCTAATGTGCATTTATTACAATTGCAAAGTGGTATTGATACCTTTTTATTAATTAACTGCATAGTTGCACTAGGATTCATTCTTTGAATGTGTACTTCTGTTACGGATTTGATACTTACAATGGCATGCATCTTCTAGTATAGTATCAAGAAGAGAAATTTCACCCCCTTAAATTCATTTTTCTCTCTATGCAGTTACTCCTGCATTGGCAACCATGGATATTTTTATTATCTCTATTGTTTTGATTTTCCCATAATTTCATTTAATTGGAACCTTATGGTATGAAGTTTTTTCATACTGGCTTCTTTCCCTTAGCAATATTTCTTTGTATCTTTCCATGACTTAGTTTTATTCTGTCTATTGCTGAATTATATTCCACTGGATAGACCGACAATGGCTCATTTCACTTATTGAGGATCACCATGGCAATTATGAACAGAATTTCTATGAACCCTCATGGATAAATTTGATGTGAACATGAGTTTTTAACTTATTTGGTTAAACACCTGGGACCATGAATGCCAGGTTCATGGTGAGGCTGTTTTGTTTTGGAAGAATCCACTGAAATGTGTGTGGGAGTGGCGTATGATTTGTATTCGTACTTGGAGTGATGGAGCATTCCTGTTGCTTTGCAAGCTCAGCGGCCTGAGGGTTTGCTGGTTTTTTTATTTCTAATTTCAACCATTTTGATAGGCACATACTGGCATTTTCTTGTTTTACTTCAAACTCTCTTCTTAGATGTGCTTTGAGGCATCTTCTCATACCCTTACATGCTAAATCAATAGTTCTTTGCAGAAGTGCCCTTTTTGATCTTTGGTCCATTTTTAGTAGGGATTTTTTTAAATTGTTGAATTTAAACAGGATTTTAAAAAATATCATTTGTTGAATGCAATGATGATGTGTATTCATAATGTGCCAATAAAGATTTTTTAAAAATAGCCTTTGTAGTGAAGGAGCTTTTATTTTGCTAATTTCTACTTACATTTTTTTTAAAGGGTGGTCTCTTTTGGGTTGTGTCAAAGAAAGTCATCACCAAATCCAGATTACCTAGATTTCCCCTTTATTATACTTTAGAAGTTTTACAGTTTGGTGTTTTGTATGAAAAGCAATAATGTAGCATAAACTGACTTGTGTAACATATTTACATTTTCTGTCTAGATTAAATTTATGCTTTGGGATGTTCTGTTATATTAGCTCTGTTTATTGCCAAGGTTATTTATTTCCATTGAATTACCTTTGCCTCTATAACAAAGATCAATTGATCAATCTAAGTGGGTTTATCTTTGGTTCCTCTATTCTGTTCCATTAACCTATTTGCCCATTCAGCCAAACACCACATCATTTTGGCAATTGTTGCTTTCTAGTGAGTTGTATATTGTCAGTTCTGTGGCACTGCTCTTCTTCAGTACTCTTAGCTATTATGTTTATTTTTTCTTTCCATATGAAACTCAGCAACAGTTTGTTAGTATCAACAAAAGTTGATAGGAATTTGATTGGGAATGTCTTAAATCTCTAGATGAAATTGGGAAGAACAGCATTTTTCCATTCCTATAGATACTCTGATTTCTTTTTTTAAAAAATTTATTATTTATTTATTTTTTAGGTTTTTTGAGACAGGGTCTCGCTTTGTAATTCAGGCTGGTTCTGAGCTCAGCGTCAAACTCACAGCAGTCCTCCTGCCTCTGACTCCTGAGTGCTGGAATTACAGGCATGAGCCACCACACCCGGCACTGTGGTATGTGGTACTGATTGTTGCTGGGCAGGAGTGAATCTCCATACTCAGTATTGTATGTGGTTACTGGGGATCAAACCCAGGTCCTTGCGCTTGCAAGACAGGCGCTAGAACCATTGAACTAACTCCCGGCCCTAGATACTCTGATTTCTACTGAAAGCTTTGCTGTTATCCTCATGTAGATCTTGTACATAATATTTAGCATATACTTATTTAAACATTTTTAGCATTAATGTAAATGATGTTGCATTTTTCATTTCAGATTTTGATTATTATTCATTGTTAGGGTACAGAAAAACAAACACCTTTAGTATATCATCTTACAGGGAACTTTTGCTTTGTAAGGTGTGATCTCACTCAAATAGCCTTTAATTTTAGAAGTTTCTTTTCTCTTTTGGCAAGAACCAAGTCTTGTGATATGCCAATAATTATATTTCTTTCTCAATCTATGTACTTTTTAATTACTTTATCTTATTGCATTCACTAGACTTTCAACACAATCTTGAATAGGAATGAGGAAAAAATTATTTCTATTTCTCAGTTTTGGGGAAAAGTAACTGTTTCTTATCTTTAACTTTTTAAATATTTCAGTCTTTAGTGGTACATTATATATACACATCATGATCACATTCAACATTGAGAATTTGTACCAGTATATGACACTGCTTTATTCTCATTTTTTCCCATTTCCTTACCCATCCTACAACCACCCACCCCTGTATACATAGGCTTTGTTTGCTTTTCTAAAATTACCATCACATTATTTTTCCCCTCACTACTTACCCCTGCACCACTTTTCCTTTTGAATAATTTCTATTTCACAATATCTACTATATAGACTAGAAATTTTGTAAATTCAAAAAAAAGACATTCTCTGTTGAGAATGTTCTCTGTTTTTCATAGCTGATATATTCTCTTAAATCATGAATGGCTGATAGTTTTTTCAAATAATTTTCTGCTTCTATTCACATTATTTATACTTTCTTCTTTGGCTTGCTTATGTGATAACTTACATGAATTAATTTTTAGTTGTTGACTCACTCTTGTCTCAATAAGCTGGCTGGTTCAAGTTATAACTCTCTTCATTCGATGTTGGAATTGAATGGTGATATTTTTTGTTGAGAATATTAGAGATATTTTCTTTAGCTTTCCTTTCGTATAATGTTTCTATAGGATTTTGATACTAGATCAAGTTGGCCTCAGAGAATGAATAATGAGTGTTCCTTCTATTTCTATTTCTGGAACAGATTTTAGATAATCAGTATAATTTCTTCCATAAATTTTTCTTTCTAAAATTCATTAGTATGCTATCTATGCATAGTGCTTTCATTTTAGAAGATATTAATTATTTTTATGTGAATTTTAATAGATATAGGCTTACTCACTTCTTGTATGTTTTATTCGATAACGTCTTTCAAAAATTTTGTCTAGTGTCTCGAATCTCTGCTCCTCGTAGTCCCCTGTTGTAGTGGGCCTCAGTTGATTTAGTTGACTAAGGAAAGGGGAAGAGAAACACTGTATAACCTTAGAATTGAATCTTTGCTTTGTTTTTGTCTTTGTCTTTTTATGGACCACAGCCCATTACCTTTGGAAGTTTCTTAGCCTTTTAAAAAATCTTTCCTATGTGAGACAGAAAGGCCAGAAGTTATCTACTCTTTTTATTCCTTAATTTCTGTTAAGTTTTATTTCAAATGCTGGAGAATATTTTTAAAATAGCTGTTAAATGTTTAGTTTAGAAAAGTAAACTCGGGCCAGAGATTTAGCTCAGTGTTTCTGGTGCTTGCTTTGCAAGCGCAAGAGCTTGGACTTGATCCAGTAACCACCTACAACAATACTGTGTAGGATGTGGAGACTCATGCCCACAAGCAATCAGCACCACATACCACAGTGTCAGGTGTGACTCACACCTGTAATTCCAGCACTTGGGAGGCAGAGGCAGGAAGATTGCTGTGAGTTCAAGGCTGAGCTCAGGGTCAGCCTGAACTACAAAAAGCAAGACCCTGTCTTAAAAAAAAAAAAAAAGTTAATCTCTGTTGAAGAGACAAGAGCTAATTTTGCTAATAGTCTGAGTGTTTTTATCCCAGCTTCAAAAGTTGCATGAGAAACTAGGCATGGTGGAGCACACTTGCCGTCCTAGTACTAGAGAAGCTAAAGCAGTAGGATCATTGCAAGTTTAAGACCATCCTGGGCTCCCTGGTGAGCTCGAGGCCAATCTGAACTACATGGCAAGGTCCTGTCTGAAGAAAATAAAAACACAAGATAAGTTTATCAAGCACCATGTGTCTCACCAGATCTATTTGCCTTTAGAAAGAATTGTATTTTTAAGTGCTCACAAATTCTTTGATACTCATCTCTGCAGGAAGTGGAGCCTACATTCTCTTACTTTGAATATGGATTAGACTTAATGAATCTCCTTGGAGAAACAGAAAAACAGTGGAAGTGCTTCGGTATGACTTCAGCAATGGATTACAATAACTGCCAGAGCTCTCTGGTTGCACAATGCAAGGCCTTTGGAGCATGCGTATCTCTAGGACAAGTTGGGGAGCTAGCAAGGAATTAAAGCATCTGGCAATAGCTCCTTGACTGTGCCCCCCTGACAGTGGGCCTGTTATGCCCATCAGGCTTTGGGATGACTGCACACCTAGCTGAAATCACATTTGCAACCTCATGAGATATGATAGACCAGAACCATCTGCCTGAGCTGTTCTGAGATTCCTTACTCTTAGACATGAATGAGGTGATAAATATTTATATTTCAGAGTACTACCCAAAGTAGATGTTTAAAGAATATTTGAGCATCTACACATATGTACACACACATCCCTTCATTAATTCAAAAAATTTCTTCAAATCATATTTCTTAGATATAAGAAACATCCATCTCGTTACATTGTAGTGTTATTCAAGTAACTGTGAGAGGTATCCATATGGATGATTAACTAAGCAATCCATTCCTGAATCCCCTAGAAGAGAAGAACAATACAATATTGTTTGGGAAGTAAGATTTCAGACTTTATCCATCAAGGCTAAGACTGACCCTGGGAAATGGTACATTCCAAAACCAGGAGCACTAAGGTAAGCCGCTGTGTTTGCCTTCCTCACTACACTTATCCAGAAGGTACCTGAAGCTAACCATGTACCCCTCATGGCTGGGTCATGGCATGGACTGACCTGAATATAAAAAAGTAGACAAATCTACTATCATAGTTCAAGTGAGGGGCAGATCCAGTGGGCAGAAGATCAGTAAGGCTGTAGCTGAACTGAATAGTATCATTAGTCCACTCTGGAATGTTGAGCCTCACCATGATAACTTAGGATTTAGCAAAACCCTGGCCCCAAGAAAAAATTAAGAAAGTACTGGAGAGCTGGAATTTAGCTCAGTGGCTCTGCTGCCTGCCTTGCAAGTGCAAGGGCCTGGGTTCAGTCCCCAGTAACCACATACAACAAGCCAAGCATGGAGACTCATGCCCACCAGCAATCAGTACCACATCCCACAGTGCCAGGTGGCTCACACCTGTAATCCCAGCACTTGGGAGACAGAGGCAGGAAGATTGCTGTGAGTTCAAGGCTGAGCTCAAGGCCAGCCTGAACTACAAAGCAAGATCCTGTCTCAAAAAAAGAAAGAACCACATCTTTTTTTTGAGACAGGGTCTTGGTTTGTGGTTCAGGCTGGCCCTGAGCTCAGCCTCCAACTCACATCACAGCAATCCTCCTGCCTCTGCCTCCGCCTCCCGAGTGCTGGGATTACAGGTGAGAGCCACCACGCCTGGCACTGAGAACCATATCTTCTTTATCCAGTCTCCTGGTGATGGACATTTTGGCTGTTTCCAAAATTTAGCAATCACAAACTGAGCTGCTATAAACATGGGCGCACATATGTTGCAGTGATATGAATCTTTTAATTCTTTTGTGTGTATACTAGCAGAGCAATGGCTGGGTCAAATGAGACCTCCAATCCTAGTTTTTTGAGGAATCTCCACATTGATTTTCACAGAGGTTGTACAAGGTACAACATGTAGAGGTCTACATTCCCACCAACAGTGGAAAGCATTCCTTTTTCTCCTCAGCCTCACCAACATTTGTTGTTGGCTAATTCTGAAATAGCAGCCATTCTTTGTGGAGTGAGATGAAATCTCAGCGTTGTTTTCGTCTGCATTTCTTGAATGACCAATGATGTTGAGCATTTCTTCATATAATTCTTAGGTGCTCTTCTTCCTCTGAAAAGTATCTGTTCATTTCAGATGCCCATTTTTGAACTGGGTCTTAAATTTGGGTGGGCTGATTTTTTTTAAAGCTCTTTATATATTCTAGATAGTAACCCTTTTGTCTGAGGAACAGCTGGTAAAGACTCTTTCCATATTGTTGGTTGCCTTTTCGCTCTGTTGGTGGTTTCCCTTGCTGTACAGAAGATTTTTAATAGAATGAGATCTCATTTGTTGATTTCTTCTGACAATCCTTGTGCTATAGAGGTTTTGTTCAAGAAGTCTTTCCCTAAGCTAATGTCTTCAAGAGTATTACCTAAGCTTTTTTTTTTTGAATGGAGTATTATTCTGCCATTAAAAATGATAAGATTTAGTCATTCATACTCCAATGGATGTACCTTGAAGACATCCTCAGAAGTGAAATAAATAGGTTACAGATGTATAAATTTCATATCTTTTCTGTGGTATGAGAAAATGAAGATGTAAATGAGTTCTAGTATATATAGTAGATATTGTGAAATAGAAAATATTTAAAAGGAAAGAGGGTGGAGGGGTTAATAATGAGGGGAAAAAGAGCTTATGTATGTAGGGGGTGAGGGGTTGCGGAGTGGGGGGGAAGGGGAAAAATGAGAATCAAGTCATGTCATATTCTGGTACAAACTCTCAATATTGAATGTGATGATGTGTATTTATAATGCACCAATAAAGATCTGAATTTTAAAATAAAGAAAAGAAAAGAAAAGAAAAGACTGGGAATTTGCCTCAGTGGGAAGAACCTGAGTTCCATTCCCAGCACCACACACCTGCACAAAAGGTGGAATCAATGAAACCATCTGGAAGGCAGGGCAAGATGCAGACAGAAGGGAGCCAGGATAACACTGTTTCCAGTGACTGCCCTGGTTACTAACTTAGTGACTCTGGGTGATGAACATGGAGTAGCCTTTGAGATGTCATCAATTCAACTGAATAAAGTGGCAGGAATCAAAATGCTGAGCATACATCCCCTCACTTTCTGGAGCTTCTTTTCTGGTAGTTTTGAGGATCAGGCCAAGTAGCCAGCTACAATTTACTCAGTAAACAAACACAAAGATGTAGCAAAGAATCTTTATACATCTCTCCCTTCCCCACTTCTTGTTGGCTAAAGGTAACTATGAGAAGAAAAGTTCATAAATTCTGAATGCACTTTATCTTATGGAGAAAGAGCTTCCAAAATGATAATAAATTCTACAGGCCAAATATCCTGGGATATACTCATATATCCAAGTACACGCCCTACAATCATTTTATACCATAGAAGAAAGGAAAAAAAAAACCCACACAACAGGAAACTGAAACCTTAGAATGCATAAGAAATGTCATTTATTCATGAAAGACATAATATCAGAACCATGGACGCTTATAAAGATTCAGATCTTCATTATTTAGGCAGTGCCTTGGAAGAAAATATTGCTCTCTCCTGGAGGCTCATGACAGCTGAGGAAATTAGTCCATATTAGTTTCTTCCTGACAAGCCTGGGATGAGGCTGAGGGCCCACAGGATTTGCTGTCTGCCTCCCTTCCTGTGGCAAAATAAGAGGCCTCTTCTTCAGTCAGAACCCTGTTGCAAGAAGCAGAGACTATGGCAGCTTTTATAAACAGAAAGGTACTTAAAACAGGTAAATAGATGTTTATGCAATTGCTGAGGACTGCAGGAAGAGGCTCTGTGCTTTTTCTTTAGGAACAACTTAAGGGACAGAATTATTGAATTAACCAGTCTGGGTGCTTCGTTCTGCAAAAACTAGGACATGAAGGGATCTGGATAGCAGTCTGGAACCTTCACAAACTCTATGGTTGGAAGCCTCGTGGCCTCTCAGCAACAGTGTAGCCAATAGCTGGACTCTAGAATATAGCCCTTGGCTTCAACCCATGAAAATGCTCACTGGGTACTAGAATGTGCTTCAAAGAAACTTAACCCTGTTACAACCTTGCTATTGTGAGATACCCACCACACCAGCATATTTTCCCTGTATCTGTTCAGATAACAATGTTTTGGCCAAAAGATATAGCAGGTTTCTTCTGGAAGGGAGGTGCGGGGTCAGAATTCCTAGGCTTGTTTTTCTGAAAAGAGAGATGCATCTTTTTAGTGTTGCCTCTCTCTCCCCTTTTTACTACCTCGACTATGAATGTGATAGCTAGACCTGTTGAAGCCATTGTGATCTAGGAGCACAGAGCCTGCACGTTCTGGGTTGCATCACTCTGAACCTCCTGCTCTAAATTTCTTGGTATGAAAGTCAGGAAAATCATATAGCTGTGATATTAAACTACTCTGTCTATAAGAAGTTAGAATGTTAAAATCTGAAAGCATAAAATGATATAATATCTTTACCTATCTATCCTATTTTTCCTTTTTCTCTCTTACCCTTTCCTCTTCTCTTTTCCTTTCTCTCCTTCTTTCCCCTTTCTCCTGTCTCTCTGTGCTTTTGAGATGGAGAATGACACCTAAGAGGCCCCACTGAAGCAGATTATATTTTCACTGGAAGACGTTTATCTGTCTCCAGGAAATCAGCTGCAATGTATCAGTCAGCTCTCTCTCCCACAGTCATACTTCACCACACAAAGTGCTGGTCGATTGGGAGATTATTTCTCAGGGCAACTATTTGGTTGAAATTGCTGGTATTTAAGCATTTTGATGATAAAAATAATGTTAATCTTATGGGATTAATCTTCTGGGATATAACTTAAGCATGTGCGGCACTGAAGGTTGATGGAAAACTCTGAAGCCCTAATGAAAATCATATATAAACCAGTGAATTTTTACAAGTCAGTGGTTAAAGCGGTCCAAACCTGGACCGTCTTGGTGTCATTCAATTCTGTTGGAATATCTGAGAAGTTCATTATCATATCCCAAAGTTATATTTCAAATTTACCTTCCAGGCTAAATTTTGTCTTTATTTGCAGCCTAATTCCATGTGAAGTTAAATTTTAGTATAGGCCAAGGTAAACTGCTATTTGAGGTAATGAAGGTTCTACACTGGGTATATTAATACAGGGTAGACTATTATGACATTGGCTTTGTCCTGGGAAATTCCTTAGTAGATCACACAGAAGGGTCTTCTAGTATCCCCATGTAGGAAGTAGATTCCTCTACGGGTATGGTCAACTATCAAAAAATGGACTTTGATCCTAGTAATTACTGCTGTGTCCAGTAAGCATTTATCATAAGACACTTGAACGTATATACGATGGTTAGTCTTGGTGTCAGTGTGATTGGATTCAGAGACACCTCGAGGGTTAGTAAAGCACACTCTAGATGTGTATCTGGATGAATTTTGGAGTGTGACCTTGCAGAGTGAACCATGCCCTCAAGCCCTCTCCTCTCTTTCCCTGTCTCTTGGCTTCCTGGTTGTAATTAAGGGGGCAGTTCTCCTCTGTCGTTCCCTTCTGACATGAGGTTTCTGCCTTGGAACCAGCCAACCATGACTGACTGAAATTTCTGAAATTGTGAACGAATTTAACCCCCCTTCTTTAAATTGTACCTATCAGGTATTTTGTTGAAGCAACAGAAAGTTGGCCAGTGAAACATCCATTATTCCCCAGGTTGCTGTTGGTTCAACGACAACTAGAAATGTGAGAAATCACCATGATCATGATTTGGATTTCTTTTTTCTAGTTATGTTTCTGTACCTCTATCTTTTCTATTTTTTTTTTCTGGTAGAGAAATGGTGTAAATGCTTTTCCTAGTTACAAATTTTCCTTTTACTGTCAATATACTTGACCATTACAAAAAGTACCCAGGGAAAATTACCAGCATTTCATTTCAATTAACACCATTAGATTTGTTGAGAAAAAGCTTGCTAGGGCTATTATAAATTATAGATGTTCCCAACAGGAATTGACACTTCTTAAAAAGAAAGTTTATTTCCTCTTCAGAAGTAGAGAGTGAGAGAAGAAGTATAGCTAATCTTAAAGTTAAAAGGAGGTAAAAATTCAGAAGTCATTCTCTAGAGTATGGTTAACTATCTTTTGTTTTTTTTTGAAACAGGGTCTTGCTTTTGTAGTTTAAGCTTGCCCTCAGCTCAGTCTTGAACTCACAGCAATACTCCTGCCTCTACCTCCCAAGTGCTTGGATTACAGGCATGAGCTACTACACTTGGAGCTATGGTACGTGGTTCTGATTGCTGGTGAGTATGAGTCTCCATGCTCAGCACTGTTGTATGTGGTTACTGGGGAATGAACCTAGGTCCTTTGTGCTTGCAAGGCAGGCTCTGGAACCACTGAGCTAAATCCCCAGCCCCTAGTATGGTTAACTATTGAGTTGGAGGAATTTGTCCCTGTAACGAAACTTCTCAGAAAGGGATTCAACCAGTTTTAGTCAACTTTCTATGGCCCATGCTGAGCTTACTCACATAGTTAATGCTAAAATAAATATTAGCTGATTAGAAAACTAAATAAATGGGTAAAATGATTATGTGATATTAAACCTTGGTGACCTAATCCTGAGGATGTCTTCATATTTCACAGGAGTCTGTAAAACACATCCAAATTATCATTTTAGAAAGCATCTCTCCTAATACATATTTCTATGAGTTTCCAGTGGGATTAATAGTGGTATCATGTTGAATCACATCTCTGATATGAATCTTTCAATTCTTTTGCGTATATATCTAGCAGAGTGATATATGTGCACCCATGTTTATAGCAGCTCAGTTTGTGACAGCTAAATCTTGGAAACAACAAAAATATTCATCAATTGGAGACTGGATAAAGATGTGGATTTTTTTTTTAGAATGGGGTATTACTCTGCTATAAAAAAGGATAAGATTGAGGCATTCGTACTCAAATGGATGTACCTCCAGGGTACCCTCATAAGTGAAATAAATAGGTCATAGATGCATAAATAACCATATTCTTTGATATGAGAAAATGAAGCTGTAAATGAGTTCTAGTATACATATAGTTGATATTGTGAACTAGAAAATATTTAGAAGGAAATAGAGTGTAGGGGTAAATAATGAGGGGAAAAAGAATGTGATGGTAATAAAAAAAGGAAAAGCCTGTGTATATAGGGAGTGGGGTGGGTAGGGGAAATGGGGAAAAATGAGAATCAAATCGTGTCATATCATATACTGATACAAATTCTCAATGCTGAAAGTGACTATGATGTGTATATATAATGTAACAATAAAGATTTGAATAAAAAATAAAATAAAAAACAGTCGCATCTTTTGTCTTCTTCATGAACCTTGTCAGTTAGTCACTGGGAAGTGTTGAAAAGTAACTCTACACTGATAATTTAAGCCATTCCTCTTGACCATAATCTTTTGAAATAGTTACTGTCTCCTGCTACACCTCTTCAAGACTCTCAAAGGTAGTGGCTGGGTTTAGAAAGGTGAATATCCATGAAATTTCCTCCTTTTGATGTCTTATTTTCCTCATCATAAGAGTCTTCTCATTTGATTTCTGAAATCCTCTCAGGGTCTGAGGAATTTTCTGAATCTCTTTGTCCAATTTGGACACAGAAATCACGAGTTAAGCATAATTTCTAGTGCTTTCTCCTTAACCATGTTGAATCACCAAATTCAGATTGATAAGATAATTCCTAGCTTGCTATAAGCAAGGGACAGTACATGCACTTCTAGTTTCTTACTTTTCCTTTGGCTTTCCTTTTTAAAAATATGACCATTGAAGAAGAGAAAGGAGAAGTGTTCTTGTGATTTGCATCTTTTCCCTTTATCTATCCTCTAGTAAGTATCTCAGACTTTGCACGTTTATGTTTCAGCAATGAATTGCAGCTGGACTCTCTGTGGCTCAACCTAATGCGAGATATATCTATGGCCAACTGCTGAGGAGTTTAGGCTGATGGAGAAGCCACTAATTTATAGCTGCACAATAAGGGGTTATATAGACTTCCTTCTTAGAGAAAGAGAGAAGACGGTGCTCTCATACACACTCTGTGATAGCAAGGAAGTGACAAAAGGCAGGCAATGACCTGGCACAGGTGTCCTTGTCTTGGAACAGTACGCTCTTTGTTTAATGTCAGAGGTAGCAATGCTACATAAGGGGGATGATTTAAAGGGAAAATTACAATGTAACAATTTAATGTTGCCCTCCCAAAAAATCCCCATCGTGTTTGTCAAATAAAATAGGATTGTTGCTGTGCTTTGTTCTAATATTCTAAATATGGATGGTAAAATAAAATTATATGGCCAAGCCAGGCAATTGGGAAGGGGAGCTAAGCCTTTCCTGTATCAGTGAGTCACTTGCCTGTCTATCTTGGTCCACTCACCTGTTCCTGTTCCACCTGGTGGGGAGCCTAATAGGACTTACAGCAAACACACAAAGCAGACCTTGCTCCTCGCTTATATCTCTGTGGGCTCAAATCATAACTTAATCATCTGCCCTCCGTGTGTCCCTGTTTTAATTGCACTGTGCGGGGCCTGATGCCTACATCCTTCAACTCTAGCCCTAAGTGGACTCTTTCATTAAAGTCTGTTTTCTATCTTCCTGTTCTTTTTTGACATCATTCACAGCGAAGGAGTGCCAGTTCCCTTAGGCATGGTTAACTGGGTTTAAGTCCAGGATTTTCATTCTTTTTTGTTTGGGAGAAAAAAAGGCCCCTTTTGTGGAAATCCGTTTCCCTTAAACACCAACTAGTAGAGGAGAGATTGTCAGGTCTGGGGGAGGGGCGTACACCGCGCAAGATGCTAGCTCTGCTGGAACACGCAGCTGCTGGGATCCTGCTGGGATCACAAACTCTCAGCTTCACTAATGAATTAAAGAGGCACCATTTTAAATAAAAGAAGATGTTTTATTTGGAAAAGAGTGAAGGGAGGGAGAAGATAGACAGCTATTCTGCAGATCAGGGAGCATCAGAAGTGAATCCCATGGATTTTGTCCCTTTTCTTTCCACCGCTCACCACCTATGGGTACTTGGAAGCTGTAGCCATCGGACTGACTCTCCAACTCTCTTTCATCCTAACCTGAGCACCTCTGTTTGTGCTTTCTGTTCATTTGGTTTCTTCCTGTCCTTTTGTGATGGATAAGCATGTGTCTGTGTGTGTATGTGTGTGTGTCTGTGTGTGCACGTGCGTGTGCGTGTGCATGAGTGGGAGAGAAAGTAGCTGATAGGTAGCTTAGACTTAAGGATTAAGTAAAGGTGACATTTGTATTTTTATATATTAAATAAGCATCCTGAGGGATCTGTTTCTTAGCTCCTTTGTATATTATGGGGTGTGGGGTGGGGCTTTGCCTTTCATATTCCTGGCTACATCTTTGCTTTTCATGTCTGGTCTTCTCATTAAATTTTTCTGTTAATTGTGTTACTTGATACCTTCTTGGATCTGGTCCCCGTTTCTTTCTCTTTACTTTTGTCTTCTTAATTGGTGGAGTCTAGCTGCAGATGTAAAGGCTGGCTTTAGTAAGATTTCCTATATTAATTTCTTTAATAAAGCTTAAAGAGATCTTATTGTCCTTTTTCATGCCTATGAGCCCCATCCCTACCATGTGCCATGTGCTTTACATAAAAACAGTAACATTAATGATACTAATATACTCTCATTACTAATATCCCATTACATGATAATATGATTTAGTAAACACTTTGTTAGTTGTTGTAATTTATTCTATACCTAGTAGCAGACTGAATATTTTAAATGCAGGACCTTCTGACAAGTTATTAAACCCTGCAGGCCCAGGTGTCTATGCTCATGTCTTTGAGATGTTAATGATCCTCAGTTGATCTCTGTTCCTGGCACTGCTACATATAGAAATTTGCAGGTAGAACTGCTCCCCTGGTCTGTGCTTGTGTTTTGTGAGAACCGGTCTAGGGATGTACTGCATAGAAGGAAAGCAAGGATACTTAGTGGGCACAGCGGCTCCAGAACTATAGTAACTTTCCATTCCTCTCACTGTGGCCTGGTCCTCTAATTTGGCAGCTTTCAATCGAATTCCAACAAAAACATAGCTGTGAGTAGGATAAGAATAAGTTCCATTAACTACAAATTCCAAACACTTCTAATCAAGTATGAAACATGTGAGTGTTTTTATTCTCCTTACTTCGTTTTTTTTTTTTAATTATATCCTGTTGTTCTCTGTTTCCTGCCTACTAGCAAAACTCAGAAGTACTCAGTACTTCAGAACACTGAAAAAAATAATGCTAGGAGACCGCTGACTTTTATTGTAAATTAAACAATTCAATGGATAGGAAATTCAAAAGAAACAAAGCAATCGCCACGGGGCAGAAGGCATCGCTGGCTTCAAAGCTGTTCTTTCCTACAGCTTTGATGACTTCCTTCCCATTGACTTTGTTCTGTTGGACACTGATCAGTCCTTGTGACCACATAACCCTGCTTTTCACGGTTCAGTGTCTTACAGCCCCAACCTTGGATCTGGTGTAGTTACCCTTCTTCAGGGAGAGCACAGAGTCTCACATGGACAAAGTCACCATCTCTCCCACAACATTTACCAAGCACTGCAAAATGAAATTTTACATATTAGACTTTTTTCTTTCAGAGATAAGCTTCTCCAGCTCTCCTCCCACTGAACACATAACCAACACTTCCATTCCTCAGCCCCCAGGAAATGACAGATCATGCCGAGGCTGACACCAAGAGGCCCAGATTCCAGTTCTGTTCATAAGAGAGGAAGCAATAGGCTCAAGATGGGTGGAAGTGATGAGACATGTGTGGAGGTTTGTACTGTCTCTCTGTGCTCCTTCTCCATTCTTACTGTACAACCTCTTGCCCACTGTACAAAAGAAGTTGGTGATTTGAAGAAAATGGGCCCCTCCATCTCGTTAGAGCGAGCTACCTTTGGATAAATCCTTTCTATGAACATACTTGGCCTCCTTTCATTTGGTCATTGGTGAGCAGATTAACCTGTGTAGATGAACCTAAGTGGCCAGTGACATAGAAATGGTTCCCAACAAACGTGCCTCCATAGACATAATCCCCTTGTCCCAAGATATTCTTGATGTGGTGTCCACACACTCCCTGTCTCACACCCTTGCTCTCCAGAGCCTTCCCATTGATCCAGCTCAACAGTGCATCTAGCTGGCATCTGGGGTGATGATGGGGAATGGAGAACATTGGTAGAGTGTGAGTGATTTTCCAGGATACACTCTGGTGCCAGGAACCAGAGTGGATAATGAAAAAAGAATGGTGAGGCTCTGGGCTGGGTAATGAATATGAGAATGGCCAGAACTTCAATCCT